>CM031234.1:648439662-648738964 GCA_018340775.1 Taxus wallichiana var. yunnanensis | reverse complement strand
TCAATGTATTCAATGTGTTTACAAAATAGCGGACAAGAAGAATATAAAACAATGGAACAGCTTACACAAGGCGAGGATGGTTAAGGAGTAACCATATGCGGCATAGGATGTATTAATTTAAGCTAACATTCCCACCCTTAATACATTGTTCCTACATATGTACCCCTAAGAAAATCAAACTTCACCTTGCTAGAGGCTTGGTGAGAATATCTACAACCCTTTGAAAATCAATAGGGCGATCTTTGAGCTGAATTTGGTGGTTTAAGACTTGTTCACGAATGTACCGACATTCAACCTCAATATGCTTTGTTCCTTCATGAAAAATAGGATAGTTCACAAGCTTCAACACACCTTGATTGTTGCAGGTGAATGATGGAAGGTTTCTCTTCAGGAATCCTTATATCTACAAGAATGCGATGTAACCAAATCACTTCACACACAACTCTCTGAGGCGTAGTATTCAGCCTTAGTGGATGAATGAGAAACAATAGTTTGCTTCTTCCTAATCCATGAGATAGGTGTGAATCCTAAATGAAAACATACCATTGAAGTGGATTTACTGTCATTAACGGATCATACATAGTCCGAGTCTGATATCCTCGTAAGAAGAACCGAGTGTTCTTCCGATAATCTAGACCAAATTCAACTGTAGCTCGGACGTATCTCAACACATTATTTACTACTATCTAATGACATTTCTTCGCTCCTACATAAATATTGCGAGATAGCTCACTTCAAAGAAAAGATCTCGCTTGGTATAAGTCAAGTAAATGATACTCCGCACAAGCTTCCCGGAGTGAGTGCCGTCTACCTACGCTGAATCATGGAATCTAGATAATTTCAAACCTTTTTCCATAGGTGTGGACATTGGTTTATAATCCGACATTCCATAATTCTCTAGGAGTGTCTTGGCATATTTCATCTGGGAGATGAAGATATGATTCTTCTTTTGCCATATCTCTAAGCCAAGATAGTAGTGAAGTAGTCCTAAATTGGTCATGTCAAAGGATTTCTTTAGATCATTCTTTAAATCATCCACAATATTGTCAGAAATTCCTATGATCACAAGATTATCTACGTACAAAATCAGAATAACAATATTTGTTCCTACCTTCTTGATATACAAATTTGTATCTGAGGGGCTACGAGTGAATCCATGCTACAATAGGTGATCATAAATTTTTATATACCATGCCCTAGGTGCTTGTTTGAGTCCATAAAGTGACTTTATCATATGACATACCTTGTGTGGTTGATGCTCATCTACAAACCCTTCAGGTTGGGCCATGTATACTTCTTCTTTGAGATCACCATTCAGAAAAGAACTCTTGACATCCATCTGCTGAAGTTACCATCCATTTTGTGCTGCCATTACACAGACAACTCTGATGGTTTTTATCTTCACTATGGGTACAAAGGTCTCGTCATAGTCAATTGCTTCTTGCTGAGCATAACCCTTTGCAACAATTCGTGCTTTGTGTTTGTCAATTAACCCATTTGCCTTGTATTTTGTTTTGAAAATCCATTTGCAGCCAATGGATTTCTTACCTGGAGGCATATCGACAAGTTCCCACGTCTGATTCTGAAGTAGGGAATCATATTCAACATTCATAGCCTGTTTACATTGTGGTTGGTCTAATGCCTCACGAACAAAGGTCGTTTTAGTGCTATCAACAACCGAACTCATGAGTGCAAAATTTACCTCATGTCCGGCTTGACTTCGAGTGTTCTCGACTCTATAGAAGTGCTTGGAAGTGAGTTCAGTGTGCATCCCCAATAGTATTCTCGGACCCATTTCGGACGTTGGTGCTAGTACTTGCTGATGTTAAGATGTGTTTTACAAGCAGCCTAGATCAACGAATAAGTCTCCACTTAGCTCTTCTTTTCTTTGAGAAGAATCATCTTGCCTATCATCCTGGATTGTGAGCAATCTATGTGACAAGGTTGGTACTAGATCTCCATTGTGTGGAAGGAGTCAAAGGATGACTCATCACACACCACATCTCGAATCTAATAGATTTTCTTCATCTCAGATCCATGAGACGATATTCCTTTGAGGTAGTACTATACCCCAAGAAAAGACATGGCAATATCTTTGGATCGATCTTCTTCTTTTTCTTATCTAGAACATGCATATATGCAGTAAAACAAAAAACTCTCAAATGATAGATAGAAGGTTTACGACCAGTCCATACCTCTTCCTAGGTGTCTTGTTCTATAAGATTTTTATGGGTGCCCGAGTGAGTAGATACAAGTGCTATCTGGACTACTTCTACCCAAAACTCCATGATAGTCCTTTTGTGTCCTTTTGTGTCTCTCATGAGAGCATACAATGAGCCATCTCCATGATAGTCCTTTTGTGTCACTCGAAATCCCATTCTGTTGGGGCATGTAGGGTTGCAGTCAAATGTTACTGAACGCCATGCTACTTTAGGTATGCTAAGAACTTCTTTGATATAAATTCCCCCCCTCGATCTCAAGGAGAGGAGAAGGACAAGCTTCACAGACTACTTGGTGGCTAGCTGGTAAAATGCTTGGAAATTGGAAAATGCCTCACTCTTCTTCTGGAGGAAATATACCCACATTTTCTCGTGAGTAATCATCAATGATGAGCTAGAAGTATTCAAAACCTTGGAAGCTAGCTGGTAGGGGTCCACATAGATTGGTGTGTACAACCTAAAGATGCTCCGTAGAATGATAAGAGATCTTTTTGAACGGACCTCTGTGTTGTTTTCCCGCAAGACATCCCGAGAAAATAGGTAAGGAATGGGAAAGTGGAGGAAGCCCTCTTACCATTTCCTTGGCACTGAGCTAGTGCAGAGCCCTGGCAGAAAGATGACCATATCAAAAGTGCCATAGTGCAGTGGACTCCGCCGTTGAAGTAGAGAAATCAATGTTAGATGAAGTGACCGCATCTAGTGCAAATAAACACCCTTCATAAAATCTCGAGCAATAACTATGTCTCCTGGGAAATGATGCAGGACTTGACCCTTTCTAAATAAAGAATTTGACCTGAATTCAATGATTAAGAAGCCGACTCATAGACAAGATTTTTACATTAAACTTGGAACATATAACACCTTTATGAGTGTACATCTTCGTGTCCCAAGAGGAATGATGACATCACCAATCCCCGCCATAATGTACTCCCGATTATCTCGCAATGGTGATATGATCTCCAGTGGGCCACCACTTAGGGTATGGAACAACTTCTTCTTGTCACTCATGTGTTTGCTTGGCACCCGAATCAATCAACTAGACACTTTCTGACAACTACAAAGTCTGCAAGACTAGGACAATGTCATTAGGATTTCTCTGAAATATCCTTGGCTCAAGTGCTCTCTTCGCTAGATTTTCCATGCTTTTCCATGCAAAACCGTTGTAATAATAGTTCACAGTCGTGTGTGTATTCATGGAGAAAATGTGGCACCATCGATCTACCTTATTGTTCTGCTACTTTTGGGGTAGCCGCTATGGTGGCCACTGAGAAGGTTGGTACTGTAGATGTTACTTCTGAGTCTTGGGGGATGACTACCCTTTCCAAGGCTTGTTGCTATGCTTTTGCATTGTGATGAGAGCCTTGTCTTTGAAGTCTTCTTGAACATTCTAAATGGCTTCTTCCTACTAGAGATAATTCACCAATGTGGCAAAACTCACCTCCTATTGAGTCATGGTCAATGTGGTGATCAATGTCTGAAACCGAGAAGGAAGAGCTCGCAAGGTAAGTGGGACTAGCAACTTATCGTCCACCATTTCACCGAGAGCTGAAAGTTCTATGCGTAACTTGTCCACACACTGCAAGAAGGCTTCGACTGATTCACCATCATGCATACTCATCTTGTGAAGATTTGTCTAAAGATGAAACATCATCGTCGATTCTTGGCTTCATAGACAGTACACAATGTGGCCCATGCCATAGAGGAAGTGGTTGCTTCCCAATTGTGAGGTTAAACCTCATCGAGAAAGTCTCGGAGCGATAAGCATTAATGCTTTTGCATCATCCTTTTCGTACTTAGCCAACAGATCAGCGTCTGTGGGAGGGGCGTTTGTGCGAAATTATCCCCAAAGTTATTTAAACTGAAGAATTGTCCACATCTTGGTTTTCCATGCAACAAAATTTGGCCCTTTTAGCAACTGAGCATCCGACAAAACAATGCAAGGTGCAGACATTTCCAAAAACTCAAAATTGTATTTTATTTATTGATTGTTCAAAAAGGGTTACAAATTCTTACTGACGGAACCTGTCATGAAGATGGGCTCTATAAGCTCGTGCAGTGAGAAGTGGACGCTGCTATGGGCATTCTAATTCACGTTCACCATCTGCATCATAGCCACGCTCCAATTCTTCATGGATTTAGCATGCTTGACAATACACATTGAACCAGAAATAGTCAAATAGTCCTTGACACACCAATTCCAAATAATAACTTGCGGTATTCAACAATTCATTAAGCAAGGAAAAATAGATGCCGGTGGTGCCCTCTTAGGCTCTCGTGAGGCAACTCGGTCAAGGGTTTCTCACAAAATTCTTAGCATAAAAATGTGCAACATGTATGCGGCAAGGTAATCTGACACTACAAATTTTGACGCCGTATAGGCTCCTTACGCCTGGGAAGATTGGGCGGACACTTTCACGCTCATGAAAACAAGACAAAATTGGGTTGGGCATGTTTTCTTTTCTCCACGTATGGTCAGTGCAAGTCTCACATAGTCTCCAGCCTCCTCGTTGCTTCCAAACGTCTCCTCTTGTTTTTATACCAATGTTGGTTTTGCAGGATGTGGTCGCCTTGCTGCATAACATGTGTGTAGGCTTGGTATTGGTGGCTTACCAACCCAAAACTACATGCAGGCCTGGTGTTGGCTGCCGCTTCCTCGGTGGTGCTTCCTCACGGCTCACCAACACTTCATGCCGTGCTTCGCCCACACGGCTCACACAAACCTCCGGCATAGCATAGGACCTTTATCGGCTCGATACCAATGATAGTAGAATACAAAGAATGATTTCTTCAATGTATTCAACGTGTTTACAAAACAGCAAACAAGAAGAATATAAAACAACGGAACGGTTACACAAGGCGAAGGCGTGGACGGTTAAGGAGTAAACCGTATACAGCGTAGGATGTATTAAATTAAGCTAACAATATCGATACTGCACTCCTCTCCCATATCCAAAATGTATCAAACACTTAGGATTAAAGTTTTTCATATGTGGATGGTATTGGTTATAAGTGGAATTTAGAGCATTTTAAGACAATTGCTAAAAAAACTCTTGTACAATCACTACCCACAAAGCTTACGTGAATCTAAAACTAGGCTAGAAATAGTTGGAAGCATTTAACTAGAAATTTCACTCATAAAATTTTAGTTATATATCTCCAACATTTAGTACATAAATTTTCTAAATATTTATTTATTCACTACTTTACTGTGCTTTTGGATTTATTATTGTGTGGGTGATAGGACAACAAGTTTTTCCCATATATGTGAATGTGGTTGAAAGGTCATACTTCAATAGCTCTGACAAGGTGACAAATTTGGTTTTTCAAAATATTGACATTAATTGCCTAATAATATAATTATTCCCCTTTTTTGTAGGGATTTTCACATAATGATTCTTAGCTTGGTTTGTATGATACATTATTATGGCACACATTTCTAGCACCTACAAGAATAACACATGCACCATATATACATGGAAACAATTTACCCTATTTTTAGGTTTGATAATTGATTCTTCTTGAGCATCCTTTCGTAACTTTGTTGATTGTAGAGTTCTCTCACATGAAGAATTTGATAGTTTTCTAAAAGGAGAAATCGACATGACACCCAATAAATTTCAAATTTCAAACTTATGCCATAAGAATCAATTCTTGAGTTTCTACACTCAAATTTATATCTCGAGATTCTTCTTTTTCTTCCTCTAACAAGTGCAATTTTAATTTTATTGTTGGCAGCCTTTTGACACTATTAAATCAGCATTTATTCTTATATGTAAATTAAATTACTAACAAAATAGAAGAGTTTCACGATTGTTCACTTACCCACCAAGAGCCAACAGTAAAGATTTTCCGGAAAAGAGCATGCATTAATGTTAGTATTAACTCTATAATGGTTCCAACTATAACATATGGAGGACCATTCTAAAGAAAAGGAAAATACATATTTAGAAAATCCCATTAAATCATGTGTTGAAATATGTACTCAAAACAAGTGAAATTTGGAGTCTAATACATCCTATTAACACTAGACGTGCCATATTTGATGCATATATAACAAGAAATCAACACTATTTGAAACATACATTTCCCCTGGCATGTAGACAGTTCTCATCAATGTTTTCCATGTCATTATTAGATATCTATGTTATCATTGTAAATGCATTAAAAATTCCAAATAGTGGTTTCCATTGGTACAAATGGAAAATGACATGAATTTTATTTTAGGGTAACAAAAAATTTGAACACGGAGAATATTTGAAATGTTTTAATAATTTTTTTCATGTGTGGGGTGTGAAAATAATTGGCCTTTCCAAATTCAAAAATAACCAATGATCACCCATACATGTGCATATATGACAAAAGAAAAGAGAAAAATTGCCAAATTTACCTTAATTTCTCCCAAGTGCTCGTACTCTCACCTTAGCTCTTCCTAAATTTTAGAACCTTTTACCTTAATTTTTTGCAAATTGGTAGTTTGACCAAGTCAATAATGAGGTTGACCAATCTTGAAATAGACATGAAATTTTATTTTTAGCCTTGATTCACCCCATACATATTTTTTCAATGTTATGATTAGCTTTTTTTTTTTTGTAATGGAAAATAAGTCAAATTGTGTAAAAATGACTAATATTGGATTTTTCTCGAATTAGCAATTAATCCGAACCGAGGTTGAGAGTGTTATTTTAAGAAATGATTTGAGTCAAATTTTGTTTGTTTTTGCTATATGTACTCTTTCTTTCCAAGTAAGAAGGGATACTTATTCATTCTATATGCTTAGGTTATGAAGAGATTGTACTATAGCACCTTGTTAAAGAAATATAAAGACTCATTGTCCTCTATATGAAATTTTTTGAAGTGTGTTACAGAAATATTATGGTATGTTTTAGTGAATGATTTATATCCTTTGCATTATAAATATTTTCAAACAGCTCCATTAAGTAGTTTTGTATCTTTTACAAATTATTGTAAGTGGATGTTAGCTTGTTGAATAGATTCTGTAAGTGGAATAAGACCCAGATATGCCCTCCCATCATTTGAAAACAACTTGTTATTTCCTTTTATGAATTGGAAAATCCCATCAAACAAAATATGGAGTGAATTTTATTAGGTCTTTAAAAGTTTATGTAGTGTGTTTTTGTTAAGTATAATTTTCCAAAACATTTTTTGTAGGACCTATTTTAAACGATTTCATTAATTTTATGTTTATTTATTTCCCTTAACACTCATTATAGAATTAGTTCAGGTTTTAATCCTAGGGAACCATCCCTCTCTATAGGTTCTCCTCAACTCAAGTGACCCATAGCTCATAATATTTCCCATTGTATCAACCGAAGTAAGATTTTCTTGCACTTCTTCATCTTGGGTGCACTTCGATTGATAAAAAATTTGGCATGCCTAAGTGGGACCATTGAACTCATATTTTTTTGTAGGTGTTTCATAAAATCCTATTCTATATTCATAATTTTTTCCAAGTTTGATGTGTGCTTGGTAAAATTCCATCCTTTAGAGGCATATTTTCTAAACATTTTAGGTTACTTTATTGATCCAAACAACCCACTTTTCCAAACAAAGGTCTTATCCACCATGTTTTCCATCTATTTTGATTTCATGTAAACACGATTCCATCTCCTCATTGGAATTCCTTTCCCCAAGATTAGAAGTATCATATGAATCCACCTCGTTTTTACCAATATCATCCTCTAAATTATTCTTATAACCCTTATCACAATGCACATGCCCACAATCTAAAACTTTTTAGTCAATATTGTTATGCTTATTATTATTATGTTGTTTATGAATAGGAATATGTTCATTATGCACATGGATATGTAAGTTATGAAATAAATTACATTCCTTATAATGATTTTGACAACAAACTTCAGAGGGTATTGAAAGAATATTAAGTTCTCAAGGAACTATTATAACATTTTCAGGAATTAGAGGATAATAAGGAAAAGGTGGAAGAACCATGTCAATGGAATGTTCCTACTTTCCTTCCTCGTCGTAATCCAATACCCATTTTTGTGAACCATCGTAGCCAATTTCAAATTCCTAGTTTTCTCAACAATGCAATTTCCACTCCCTCCCTTCCACGAGCTTATTCTGCAACCTTCCCTTTTGTAGAAATATTTTGAAACCACGTAAAACCCAACCCACCCTCCTTTTTCATTCCCAATCCCAATTCGGAAGGAAAAAATCAAAAAATTAGTCGAGGAGGGTAACCAACTAAAGAAACAAGTAGAGAAGAGTTTATAAAAATTTAATGATTAGATTTCAAAATTTGAGTCAAATCAAATTCCACAGCTAGTAAAAGAGTGCAAGAAAGAGGGGAAGTTTCAAATAATAAAAGGGATATGATCATGAAGTAAAGGTTAGTAAAAACATTCTTCATTCTCTTGATATGTAAAGTAAAGATGATGTTTTGAATGAGCATGTGGAAGAGCCTAAATTTCATATCAGCAATCTTGAGATTATACCATATTCTAGTAAGGAAACTAATTCAAAAATATTTTCTAATTTGTATGATTCTAATTTAGAGGATAAAAAAATTCTAACCATACAAGAACATTTTCCCATAAGTGATCATAATTTAGATCTAAATAAGGAGCATTTGCATATTAAATATGAGGAATAATCAACAGATTTAGAGTTTTCTTATGATCTTAATAAGGATGATTTAAGATTAGAAAACTTCTTGCTATATGAGGATACTTATAAGAATGAAGAGGATGAAGGAAAACATAGCTTATATAAACTTGCAAACAACCATACTTAATAGGAAACCAACAAAGAAACTCAAACTCAAAGGATCCTTTCTCAACCATGAACAATAAAGAAGTATTTTTAAACACTAAGGTCATCCATGAGAAAGAGGAAGGAAGGTTTCCAACTAAGAAAGATGATGTAGCTGAATGAAAATATCCTTATTGCTATGCATGATTAGAGTTTTTTCCACTCCTAGAAGGTTACAATTCACAAAGAACGTCATTAGACATTGCAATCATCCAAGGAGGGTAGCAAGTTTTCCAAAAGAATAAGTTTGACCTTTCTGATTGCATGGTGTATCAAAATGATGAATGAAATGATGACATCATTGAAGAACAATTTTTGACTTTGAGAATACCGTGCCCAGTCATATACTTGGTTGATTTGGGACTAAGATCAGCATCATCAATAGTTATGCTTGATTCAAAGCACATGAATAAGCTTCGTGTTCTCAAAATTCAACCTCAATACCTCCACGATCATGTTGTAGATGTAGTAGAGGTATTTAGCTTTTTCTAGACTAATGTTTTGAGATAACCAAAGGTAGAAACCATGTTTTCACTTTACGATGTGATCTAGTTATAATTTTGATCTTATGGTCACATGATCTTAGAAAGAGAAGCTAATTCACTTTGCATGAATCAGATTTGTTTAGGTATCATTTCAATTAGTTAGAGTATGTTCATGTAGGTTTTTTGATTGCAGAATAATTTCTTGTGCACACTGTACATGCTTCTACTTAGAGCATGTATGATTTTTAATCCTTGATAGGAGATTTTAATTTCTTCCGAGTGTATTTTTTCACATGTTATAGTTGTTGTTTTTCAATTTTGGTGGAGGATTTTTAATCTTGGACATGTTTTCTTGGTATTAGGTATGCTTGGTCAAGCTTACACAAAGGTTTCAGATTGTTTTGTATGGCTGAAAGAGATTAGATTCGAGGTAATTTCAAATTAGTAGGTAATCAGTCCAATAAATCCATAAAGAATGTTAACCATTTTTGGTCACCATAGGAAGTGCCATAAAACAAATTTGAGTTACTCAATTTTGATGGTTGATTGGCCAACACACAGTAGTAACCCACTAACAATGTGGCTACATAATGTTCATTTCTCACATATGATGCCTTTCTAGTTGTCGTCTTCATCAAGATAATGCATCAACCATTTAAGACTATTGTAAGTGCCTCGATAAATATGGGAAAGGAATCATCCATTAGAAGTGAACATCATGGGACAACAAGATATCAGATTGCAAATTAGAAAACTCTTAGATGTTAAGGAAAGTCATAGTTGCAAGAGGATCATTCATTCATATTTTCAGTTTTTAGTTTCAAATCTTTGGAAAAGGTACAAACAAGTTGTTTTTAATTCCTATTGATTATATGTAATTGTGTTCTGTATTAAGTTTTAGATTTTCATTTTAGTTATGCAACTGAAAATAAATGTAAAGAAAGTAGCATACAACTAATTTCATAGAACAATTTTATATGGTCATAAGGAAAGTTTACAAGTTTGATGTTATCTCTCGAAAGTGCACCCTAGTTAAGAGATGATAGCAGGGGTTCTAAGCTTTCTTGATCTCTCACATTACTAGATACAATAGAAACACCTTAGGTCTTTGGGTATACCTATTGTTGAGGTGAGTCTTAGATATCAAGGTTGGTTCCTTATTGATGTATCCTAAACTAACTTTTTGGGGTTTTGAGGGTAAAAAATGACTGTAACTGAAATTGAAATGGGTGATACACCAACTTATTGAGGGATTTGACTGAGTATATGCACAATAAAATTGAGAATGAATTTTAGATGCACAAACCAATGGTCTTCAGCAAAATATTAAGGAAAAACACTTGTATTGAGGGATAAATCACAACAACACAAATATCTAAACATTCATACTAAGACTATGCAAAAAATACCAAATTTGCAGCAAGGTAAGATGATTAATCAGGGAATTAACATTCAAAAGAATTAATGGAAAGATACACACCACTACAAATAATTACAAAGGTCAATACTAATCATCATTCAAGGTTAAACAGGCATAAATACACTTCAACACTCCTTTGTCCAAAAATCTCTTCTTGTGCCTTGATAGTGCACACATGATATAGCTAAATAATTCACCCAACTCATCCTAAAAATAGACTACAGTCTGTACTCACCCATGCATGATAATTTTACCCTTTTATCATGAATAAATAAAGGGGTAAAAATAGACATGTTGATTATAATGAGGCATTAATAGCCTTTGTTACAAAAAAAAAACACTTAGTCAAAGTGTATATGACTGCTTCTATTTTAAATGCAATTAATATTTTAGGTGAATATTTTGGCTAATATTAGCCACTTGTTTGTTGTGCAAGTCTTCTCAACGTAAGTGCATGATCTTTGTCTTGTTTTGCATGATGTGACACTTGTCTTCTTTATCCTCTTGCATGGTATTATGTCTTCATATCTATTATGTCCTCCTTATTTTATTTAAAATAAGGTAATTAGGATTTCAGTTTAATTATTTAAGCCTCTAATGTTGACATCTGTATACATGCAAGAATAAAATATTTTCCTTCTAAAAATAAAGTAATCATTCTCTTCTTGTAGGGACCACTTGAAACATGTAAGAATTAAATATCCTCCTCTTTTGCAGATAATAAGGTCTTTTGTAAAGAATAAGGTAACTCGATGTTGACCTTATTTTGTGCTTTGATTTTACTAAGCATGGAATATGATTGTAGACTAACCCATAAAGGGACCACCCTTGACCTTGGTGTGTACATGATTTTTAGAAGCATGGGGCTTTTGGTTTTACATGGCATATAATTAAATAATAATTATGGCCCCCTTTATAATCATTGATATATCTTGCACTCTTGACAAAGGTTTAGATGGTAATGGTTTAATTTTCCATCTAATCATCACCGAGCATGTTATTATCATTAACCATATTATTATCAGTATTTCTTAGATAGTTGATGGCATATCATTATAGTTAATACCTTTGGTTAGGAGACATAATGATTAAATGGGACTTAGTACCTTCCAAAGATGCTCGACCCTTCATGCTTTGTCTCATGTGCAACTAACCTAACCATTATGGTTAGCATTTCGAGTCTTTAAAAGAGATCCTTCCACATGTATATTTGAAACCTGAGGTCAGGTTGAGTAACTCAAGGGAAGTTATAAATTGATGATATTGATCTCCATCCATTTATCTTTTACTGCTTGATCATGATCATTGATTTTATGGAAACTATGGTTTTTAATTTACACCGCTTGATCTATACTATGATCATCTTTACCATTGTATTTTGTACTTTTGAATCTAGTGGAGTTAGCAATAACTGCAGTTAGGGCCTAGAGTTTTAATGGAAACTAGAGATTGATCTCTAACCATTCATCTTCATCCTTTTAATCTGGAGCATTGATCATTACAGATAAGGTTATTTAGGTTGTTGAGATGGGTTTGCATTGTCGATCATTAGATCCTATACTAGATGATTTGAAAAATTGATCTTAACTCCTTGATCGAGTTAGTTTTCTTAGTGGTTAGTTGGGAAAACTAAAACAAAATCAACCCTATTTGATCATTTCACTATGCACTTTTGGTCTACGGGTGAAGCCCTAGAAAACGTTTGTCTCGACATCATTTTTTTATGATTTTGGAGATCTGCCAATGTGCAAACTCAGTCTCCTATGAAATCTGGGTGTAAAAATTGGTTTCTCTTTCACTTTTGCTTTATTTCGAGCTCTCTGAGAGGTTGGCCGCCATTTTTTATCTTTGAAGATCTTAGATGTGCCATTTTTGACTTTGTGAGGTTCAAAGTGGCTTGAGAACCGATAGTTCTCTAGCATATTTTCTCTATTCTAAGATCTTTGTGATGTTTTTGAAACTCGTGCATACATTTTTATCTCTTTGTCTTCATGCTAATATTTTGAGCTCTTCTTAGAAGTGTTTGAGAGGCGACCACCATGAAAACAAAGCTTTGAGCTTAGTTTGATTTCTGTATTGTGTATGCATACTTTTTTATTTGATGAGTTTGAACCGTGGCCTCCATTTTTGAGAAAAGGTGAGCACTATGATTCTTTTCAACTATGTAATCATTCCATTTTACTCAAATTAGTACTAAAATTCCTTTGGAACTTCATTTTTTGTGATCTTTTAGTACTGCAACTTGAAAAATGCTCCTGGATTTTTGCTTTTCATGCTTCAACATTTTGTTATTCAAGGGCTTGAAGATTTGTCTAAAACGGTGAGTTTTTGTTCCATTTTTAAATAACTTTTGCAAAAATTTTGAAACCCAAAACGACCATAAAGAAAATAGAGTTTTCTTTTCTAAATTTGTAAATTCTTTCAAAACTTCGCAAATGGACTCTCTAAATCAGTAAAACAAAATGGTGAAAATATTTCAATGGTATTCGTATTATTTCCTTCATGGTCATTTGCTATTGAATTTTGTTTATTTGATGATATCTCGTTATACCCAAGGTGGGTTTGATCATTTTATCGAAAAATTCTGAAGTGGGTATTTGTTGAACTCTAGATTTTGAACTCTACATTCCCGACTCTTTTCTTGAAGATGATAGTTGATACTATTTCTTTATTTAAACTCAGATATAGGATCTCTTTTGATATTTATATCTTTGTATTTTTGTTCTATTGGGTTCGAGACATTATCCAGTTCGTGTATGAACTTTGTATGAATGAAGGGTTTCATGCTCAGGTTTATTTTGGTTTCCTTACTTGTCATGGTGTGAAATTTTCTATATGACCCATCTACTTAAGCTCTTAGGTTTTTTTAGCTCTCCTTTTGATTTCCTATCCATGAGGCTTAAGATATTCTAGATCTATGCTTTAGAATGATGGGTTGTCCTTTCTTTTTAAGATTGTAACTAAAACACCCCTATTTTTAAAGATTTAATGGATATGTTTTTAAAACCTCTTACATTAAGTAATCAACATGTCACTTTTATTTTGTGCATTTGGTACCCAAACATTTCCATTTACACAACTACAAATCCCCTCATTTACACATTTACACAACTACAAAATTTGTCATTATCTAGCTCTATATTTACTAATGCCTAACATTTGTCAGAATTTACTTTAACTTTGCAATTTTCTGCTGAATGAGTTTTTACTAATGCCTAACATTTCTAGTATGATGATAAAATAATTGTACTTTCATGCAAAATAGTAGCTTCCAATTACATGGAATTGTACCTACTTTCACATTAAGTATTTAACTTTGTATAGATTCTGCTTTTGCATGTTTGTTCTTAACTGCAACCAATCTCAATTAGACTCAACGCCATGCCAAGGTAAGTTGTAATACATTTTTTGGAACTTTTGGTGAGCTTCATTCATTTCATACTTGTCATTCTACTCAATTTATGATGACCTTGTTGATCCGATTGTACTTTAAGATGAACCCTGCAACTTAGATGAGTTGTTTATGTTTTCAATCATACTTGCAGTACTAAAGAAGGTTTCTTCATTAATTTTGTATTGTCTTCTTACATGTCTTATACCTGTAGATTAGTAAAGCTTTTGATACTATGTAGATTTTACCTTAGTTTGGATATTTTCTGTGTATGTTTGTTCCATGAAGCTTTGCAAAGATGTAACTTGTTTCTTTGAAGATTCACTACTCTGAAAATATGTACTCAACCATTGTGTTTGTAAAAGTAGTCTTGATGCATTGGATGTATTTATTTCTTCTTGAATCTGAATTAGACATATTTCCAAAGTGTACATGTGACATGTATCTTGATGGTTTTTCCAAGTTGTTTAGCAAAAGTGTTTCTTCATTTGAATTTTGTACTTTACTTCTATAACTAAGTGGTAGCATCTTCAACACTTGTTCTCATACTTTGATCATTGTACCTTTTTCTTAATTTGTAATGCATTATCTCTTGAAATTGCTTCTCTTTCATTTTTAGTTTAGATTCTTTGTAACTTTTCTATCATCTAATTTGACCATTACATTTTAGATTCTTGTTGTGTAGGAGTAATGGAAGTATGAAATATTTGTTTTTCCTTGTACAAATAGCTTTGATTTTCTTTGTATATTGAGATCGAAAAAGATGAACTGTAGTTAACAATTAAATAACTTCTTGAAAAGAGTTTGTAATCTGTAATATTTTATGTGAATGGTGGCATTATGTTTCTCCTTTGTATTTGAAGTGTGTATAGTATGTTGAATTGATGGTATTTGAAACTTTTTATGGACTACTACTTTTGATAGTTAATCATTACTTTCTCTGTTTCATTCGTGTTCAAGCTATGTTAAGTCTTGTTGCAATTGATCAATTTTTAACTTGTTATTCTTTATTTTTTGCACTAATTAGTAGTCTCGTGTCTTCATATGGCTACAATCATTCACTGATTTGTACGATTCTACATTTATCCTTATCCTCAAGCTCTAAATTTGATACCCTCTTTTCAGTTGTGCAATTTTGAGTTTGTTTTGAAAGCTTGAAGTGTTTTGTATCTTACTTTTACAAACTTAAAGCATTATGAATTTGACGAGTCATTGATCTCCTTCCAAACCTTTGAAACTTTATCTTGAAGTTGGTAGTTGGATTTTTTTGTGTGAAGGGCAGCTGTAATCATGATGTAGATTACTATAACTTCAATATGTGGCTTGATATTTTTGGATCCTGCATCCTTCTTAGAACTAATCTATGCATTAATGAAGTCCAAACTGTAATGAAGTATATTTCCTTTCAATAATGTTGCTTTGAATATTATTAGGACTTTGTATTGAAAATTGTTCTGTACTTTATAAAACTCTTCTTTATTATTTCAATCTTCCTTCAAGTTGTAGAAAGTATTACATTTCTGTAGTGTTTTCTGTTATTATAAATACAACAGTTTGTATTTATTTTAATCATCTATATGTACCTACACACTCAAGACAAATAGTTAGAAAATAAATATGCCTTAGCCTCTCTTATTTTCCATAGTAGTTATCTTTTCTTTTGTTTCCTTTTCTTTCATGATTTTATGTATCATATGTGCTACTGCAAGATACTATTTTCTCAATTCTATATATGTAACATTGATGTACCTTATGCCTCTTAATTTAGGCGATTCATTTTCTTGAAGCTAATAGCACGGGCATGTAGATTTAACCCTGAGCTCAAAATTTGACAGTCTTTTGTTTCCTTACAGGTACACTAATGTATTGGAATGATGTAGAGAAGATGAAGATAAGGAGATGAAGTTGGAACAATGAAGACCAAGAGAAAACCCCAAGGCAATGATGGGTTCCTTCTACATTCCCTTGCTTTTAAATTTATACACATGTATCTCTTATTTGAGTAGAGATAAGTTATATCCCACAGCTTATGTAGGAAATACTAAATTTCTTCATGAATAAATGACATTAATTTTGGTAACTGAGTTGTATACTTCTTTCTGTATTCGAATTTTTTGATGGATATTTATTATATGATGAAATAAACTACTCAACCACATGATTAATAGCATTTAAACATGAATTAATAATGAGATTTAATGTACGTGTAACTTAAAATGAACTCTTTTGCATAAAAAACTATAACCTTGTTTTTTTATTGAGTTTAACCTCTCACATAAACTATGATTCTCTCCTTTATCAAGGTAATGCATTGGTCCTTTACGGCTTTTGTGTTTCCTTGTTGAAGAAAAACATGGAATGGCAGCCTATGTGAGGTGTAGAAAATTGCATGTTGTTAATCAATTGTTGTAACTGAAAACAAAATGAAAACTATATGACTCCCCTTAGTTAGGTCCATTTCATCAATGCCTTCCATTGAAAAAAAAGTTTCAAGTTGCCCATTTTTACTCGAATGAATTTTTTTTCAACATTTCTTGTGATCATGCAGAGAAAGCTACCTGTTAGCTTATAGACCAACACCTTGCTCTTGTCCGTTGGGCATGAAGTTGAAGCATATAACTAAAATATGTCTTTTCTAAAAAACTAAACACAGGGAAAGGATCTCAGTAAACCAGATCACGTGCATGATTACGCTTGTTGAATTGAAAAACATGCAATGTGCATGAACTACTCTTATTGAAAGCGAAATCCTACTCTAAGCAAACACTTTAGGATTTTAAATAACAATGTTTAAGAAACATACCATTCAGACAAATGGGAAGTTCTTCTCCATTCATCCTTGAGAGTTAAAATACATTGTGGTCTTTGTAAGATGAAATCATATAAGGACCACTCCAGATAGTGTCAAACTTTTTGTATTTTCCTAGCTTTACACAATCAACATCCCATTTCAACACAATGTCTCCTTCATTGAAGACTTTGAACTTAGCCTTTTTATCAAATGTTTTCTTGATCTATTTTTTATTCTTTTCCATATTCAGATGAGCTTGATTTCTGACCTCTTATAGCTCCATTAATTCTACATAACAAACCTTCATTGGTTCATTCCAAAGTAATTTATTTTGATGTAGTAAATCCAATGCGGGTAACTCAACTAAGATGGGAATTCTTGCCTCTCGTTCATAAACAATCTTGTACGGTGAATTGCCAACTAATCTTTTTGGAGTCACTCTATTAGCCCAAAGTGCTCAATTTAACATAAGATATCAAGATCTTTGGTTGTCCATGATTTTCTTCTGATGATATTCAAAAGATTTTTGTTAGTACTTTCAGCTAATCCATTACCTTTTGGGTAATAATTACATGAAGTACTCAAATAAATTACATGTTTGACAGTTCAATTAGTTACCTTTAAACCAATAAATGTTAAAGCATTATATGAAATGAGAATTTATGGAGCACCGAATTTGTAAATAATACCTTCATAAATTGAGAAGATTGAAGTATCATTAGCTTCTTTCAAAGCTATTATTTCATTCTAATGTGTGAAATAATTCGTAGTGCGCTTAAGATCCACTTGTGCCTTATGGTGAAGGTGGATTTATCAAGCCAATGAAGTAAATAACCCACTGCATGAATGGCTGATCAATTGAAATAGGTTGTAAGGGAAGTGAAGCTAAACTTTATTTTCCAACAAAGAAAGCACATTTCTTACACTTTCTAATCCATTTGAAATAGTCCTTGAATATATTGGGACAATAGTAACTGAATTTCCTAATTTTTAAGGTTGTAGTACGTGCTAAAAATTGGTCTCCTATAAGTTCTTCATGAAACTCGATAATAGTTATTGAACTTTATCATAATAGCAAAATTTCATTTGTATCCCTTTTAAACAACACACCATCAATGAAAATGTAAGGTACATCTTCTAACCTGAAATATATTTGTTTATTATTGTCCATACTTTTGGATAAGTACCATGCTTTGTAGGTAATTAATCAAATCATTCATCCATCTTGATTCCTAAAATTTTGGATTGAGTTATGGTTGTTGGTTTTCAGTGTCAGTAATAAGATTTTTGATCGCTAATATGTGATTTCAGCATGTTGTAATGAATTTTCTGATTCTGCAGTCTGTTGTTTTTCCATATCGGAATAATATTTTCACACAATCCTTTTCCTCAAACTATTTTTGCAACACATATGTCAACATCATACTCCATAACCTTTGTAATCTAACATTCTCTCTTCTCATTCATTTCTTTGTTTAACAAGAATTCTTTAACACTTGGATGAGAGACTAAGACATGTATCTTATTATTGGAAAGCATGTACTTGAAATTATTTAATCCTCTAACTATATAAAGTACTTATTTTTCAAGAAAAGTGTACCTTATCTCGTAGTCATGTAATATTTTCCCAAAGAAAGCAATTGGTTGCTCAATATTTTCATCATTAACCTAAGTTAATATGGTTGAAATGGTTTCAACTCCTACAAGTGCATACATTGTAAAATCCTTATCAAAATTTAGATTTGCTAGGGTAGGAGCTTGTGAAATAGTTGTCTTGATTGTTTCAAATCATTTTCTTCTTTTTTGGTCCAAGAGAAAGTTTTATCTTTCTTTAACATGGTTTTTAATGGCTTGACTAATGCTACAAAATATGGAACAAATCTTCTAACAAAGTTGATTTTTCTAAGAAATCATTTTAGTGCTTTCTTATGATGAGGCAAGGATAGCTATGAAATTGCTTCAATTTTGAAAAGATCAATAGCTAAAACTTTTCTGGAAACAATATTTTCAAGTAATTTACCTTGATAGATCAAAAATATAGAATTTTTGGGATTTATTCATATTCCAAATTGTCTACAAAGTTGAAAAGTTTTTCTTAGATGCATAAGATGATCATCGAATTATTTTTAAATACAATAACATCATCTAAATAAACTAGAATACATTTATTTTTGATAAATAGTTTATTTTCATCATCAAATAACATCTCTTCATAGTTATCTACATGAGTCAAGATATTTCCTTTATCCTTTCATAATTGATCAATGAAAAGATCTGAAAATATCTTCTAATGTGACTAGTCCTTGGGCAAATTAGCTTGTTTTTCTTCAATTGAACAATCAGTCACCATATAAATGCTACAAGTTTTCTTGATTTCCTATAGAAAATCTAGCTTCTTGCTTTTCATAAATCTACAAATTTACTCAATCAAATAAGATCATCTTCAAAAATTTGCCAATTTTCTTCATTATTAGGTACTGAAGGTATGATAATCAATTTTATACCTCAAAGCTAAAAACCAATTTTCTTCATTATTAGCTACAAGTGCTTTTGCATTTTTTTTTTTCAGATCTTAGAAAGATTGTATATTAATAGCATTAAAATCCTCCATTAAGTCTAAAACTCTATGTTTGTAATATTTTAGTAATGAATTCTTACACACATTAAAGTTTTTTACTTGATTAATCACTAACTCTGAATCACCAATAACATGTAACATGTTGATTAACATACTCTTTTTTCGTAAGCCATGAATTAATGCTTTGTACTCAACTAAGTTATAAGTACATGAGAATTGCAGACTTAGAGATGAAAAATACCTTTCATTTGTAGTTAAAGTGAGCATCAAACCTGTAACTTTTCCTTTTTTTTTTTTTTTGGATCCATCGAAATGAACCTTCCATATCCCTTCTATTGTTTTTTCTATTTGTGACAGCAAGGGGATTGGTGCATTTTCTTCATGTAAACAATAAACACCAAATAAATCTTCTTTTGCTTCTTTGAAGGGATCATAAGCATGTTCTTCTTGAGTTTTTTCATCCATAAACATATTAGAAACACCATCTAATACAGAAATATGTGTTGTAACTTCAAAATTAGATTGATCTATGGTTGCATAATTTGTCAGCAAACATTTGAAGCATGAGGCTCAATATGAAATCTAGCTAGAGGCTTTGAATTAACAATAAATTTAGTTCCATACCTTGTAGTAAAGAATAAGAATGACCAATCTGAAGAAATATAACCTCTTATCTTTGTTGTAAAATCTCTTGATAAGCATAAGGAAAAGTAGGGAGGTAAATCTACAACAATAACATCTTATAAGATAGAAACATTTGGACAAGCATGTAATGTTACCTCAAAAGTTTAATCACATCAACTATGTTAATTTTTATTCCATCTAGTTGCAAACACACTTTTCTTTGTAGGTTCATACTACAGGCCTAATTTTTCTACAATTTCTTTAGGCATTACTTTGTGTTGCTTGCACCATTCAAACTTACAACTATAAACTAAATGATCTCCAATAATCAAAGATAGATAAAAGGGTGGTGGATTTTAATATCATGAGCATTTAAAACTTTTTGTACCATCCACTTAACCTCTTTCATGTGATCTTGCTTGATTGTACTAAGAACCATATCTACTTTCTGAGCTTCCTTTTTTGTTGGTTTTGAAGAAATTTATAACCTAGCAAGATCATGAGTGAGTAGCTCTGCTGTCTTGGAATACTCAGAGCATCCCATAATGAAATATTAATATTATATTTTTTTATTACCTCAACAATATTAAAGAAGCAACAATCTTTGAAAACGCTTCTATAATTTTATCATAAGCTTTAACAAAAACTAACTCTGCTTCAACAACTTTTGAAATCTGGGGTATGAAAAATCTTCTAGTGAAATTTTTTCTATTTCTCTTTAGGAGTTTAATTACTTGATTTTTTAAAAGGAATAACAAAGTTGATTGCTATTTTTTGACCTGTACTTACTAATTTATTAGTGACCGTAGGCAAAATAGGTATATTTTGTTGTTTTTCTTTATCTTGCACCTTTTCTTGAGACCTAATTATGACTGTAATAAAGTCTTCCTCTCCAAATCTGGCAAATTTTTGTTCAAGAGATTTCTAACTCTGAGCATCTTGATGCCCACCCTCCATTTTAGGCATAAATAATGCTTTAGATTGAGGTTGTGTAACAAAGCTTATATTCAGGAATGCATTTGGAATTAACAACTGAATGAGGCTGATTACAAGGTAAAAACCACTCTTTTGAAATCATGTTAACTGGAACAAGAGTGCTATATGAACTAGGAGCCTTTGGATAAAAATTCTATGGCTGATATGGCTATCTATAGTTTTCATTTTGTTTAAAAAGTTGCCTATTCTCGCTGATTTTGCTTGTAAGAAGCTTGGTAAGGCTTGTAGGCTTAGCTAGTTTGTTTTCAATTGACATTAATTTATTTCCCATGGTCTGAAAAGAATTAAATACATCATCTAATGGAGTTGTAACAATAGGATCTAAGATGATAATATGTTGTGGAACATGTGTCAAATCTGCCATAAGAGGCATTGAAGGCCTTGGGGCTAATTTACTAGCTTGAATAAGGTTATTTTCAGCCCTAATGGCAATATCATAAGCTATTGGAATAGTAGTTCCTCCCATAGAATAAATCATGGCTAAAATATCACTATTTAAATATCTAAGATAATATAGAAATGCATGATCATCTTGAGGCTTAACATTGGCTGGAATTCTTTCCCAAGTTCTAGCAAATATGATGTTAAAACTAGCCATGAATTCATGAGGAGTTCTTTTTGATTGTAGAAAGTTGTTCTATGAGAGATAGATGGTGATAATTGTCTTGAAATTGCTTAAGTAATTGATCCCCTAACTCATCCTAAGTTGTTATACTCCCTATCGGTAGAGTTTTGTACCATTGCAAAGCTTGTCCTTTAAATGATGCAACTAAAAGTCTTAAGGCTACATCTTCATGAGTTATATTATGAACTACACAAAGGGATGCAATATCTTTAATGTGCTTTGTAGGGGTAATCTGATTTTCACCAGTAAATGAAGGTAAACCTTTTAGGAAGCAACAGGTATATCATGATAGACTTGAATTACTAAAGGGTTGTCATTAGTAAAGGTCACAAAATTTCTAGGTGGTTGTAGAGCCATTGGAGTAATAGGGATTTGAAAAAAGATTAATACATGGTGAAGGAAGAGGAGGGTTTTTAAAAATGGGCCTATTATAAGGTAAGGTATTTCCAAATCTTCTTCTTCTTATAGAATTCAAAGGTAAAGAAATAAAATCAGCAGAAGTCCTCTTACCGATGATCTTGTAATCACTTTAGGCATGGAACATGTTGCAAAGCTAGTTTGAAATCAGCCTTATGGAGTTGCCAAATAAATATTTTGATTTTTAGAATAGATTGTTGCAGCTTGTTTCTCCAAAAGTGACTTTCCTATTAATGATTTTTTCATGCTTTATGTGCTAATTTTTTATGTCCATAGTTTTTTGATTTATTTTTCAGCTTGCACCTCAAAGAGATTTTCAGTGTGCGACTTGGAATTTTGTTATTACTGAGGATTTTTGGAGGAATTTTATCCCTCACTTTTCCCAAAAATTTTATTACCATGTAACTCAACCTCCTCCCCAAAGTATGCATAGGTATCAAGGTTAATGTAGAAGACCTTTTTATTGTCCCCAATAGGAATACTATCATGAATACCGATGAATTCTGCAATTTCATCATAATTTTCAAAGAGTTCCATACGCGAGTGAAGTTTTTGATACCAATCAACGAGATTAGGATAACAAATGTTAAATTGGTGTTTAGTGGGTGTTATGGTAAACATAATGGTATCGAGAAATATGTTCATAGAGGAAAGATCCTCGTATTGGCTATGACATGATTTTGTGTCACTATCTGAATGAGAAGAGCTATCCTCACATTTAGAAGAGGTATCATATTTCTCCAAGGGGTGATATCCATAAGGTCTAATTCTGATGCTATAAATTTCAGTTTTAAAGTGTGTAATTAGAATGAGATCTCTTATACCTTGTTCATTTTTACCACACATGAGTCCTTTGTAGTACATGGAGTACATAATTCTTCTCGATTTTGTGTACTCTACACCAAAATTGTTCCTTCGTGGACCTAAATTGTGGGAAGGTTGAACAATTTTACTTCTGCTAATAAGCCACCAAGTAGGAACTTCCCTATAACTTGCTCATCTCTGGGTCATTTATATCGATAATTGGTCTTTCCTCTTATCTTGGGTGAGAAGGATGGATCGTAAAATAATAAGACATGATTTCTATCATTCACGTTGAAGTTGTATTTAAGAACCTTCATCTCCCATGAATCAAAGGGAGAAATAGATATAGAAGCATCGTGGCCACAAGAAATTAGTGTGTCAGAATTCACATGTGAGGTGAGCGATTTAGATTGAAGAGGTGTAAAAATGTTGGTAGAGGGACAATCATAAGAACCGTTGCATGAAAATCTATTCAAATATTTGCAGTGAGTAAAGGGTTGCATATCTCCTTGAATGGAAATGGTCCATCCCTCATGATTTAGTTTAATGCACTGATGAAAGGTTTATGGTACGGCCTATATGGCATGAATCTATTAGAGGCCAAGAATCATGTTATACAAAAGCTCAAGTCTAGGACATGGAACTTGGTGTTATAACAGGAAGGTTTGACTTCCATCGACAATGTTATGGTGAAAGAAGATTCACGCTCTGCATTTTCATATGTTGTGATTGTGATGATGTGGGATTCTAGATCTGATTTTATTCATCCCAAATATTTGATTAGTTTCAAGGTACATATGTTCAATCCAAACCTATTGTCCATAAGAACTCTCTTTATATTTCTTTGGGTGACACATAATTCTACGTAAAGAGGTAATTAATGGTTTTGATCTTTGTTTGGGATCTTATTATGAATAAAGGTGATATGTCACTTGGTGAGAGATTTTCCACTATAGTTTGAAGGTGGGAAGGATCTATATTTAATGAAACTCCTAACCCCTGAAGTATTTGGTAAATTATGTCTTTATGTACATTTTTTATCTTGAGATGATATACGACTGACATCTTAGCAGTAGTCTTCTCGAGTTGTTCTAAAATATCATACTGACTAGCCGGAGGGGTAGGCAGAAGAGTTCTTGAATCGAGAGGCTAGTATGTTGTGTTACCAAAAAATAATATCTAATTTTTATTCTAATCATATTAACATGCTCATTATAAGAACAAAAACGTCCAATAAGTGATTCAAATAGATTTTCAGCTTAGGTGTAAACATTATAATCAGTTTTATAACTATTGGAAGACTGACCATGATCCGACTTATTTTCCACTTGTTTATCATTCTTATGGAAAGATTCCTTGAATATTCCCATTTTTTGATTAGGTGTTTAATGGGGCTTAGGTGATTACATCTCAATTTCTCCACTGTCAATGAGGTCTTGGAAAAAGTGTCTAAGTTTTAGGAACTTATCTGTTTTGTGGTCTTTGACACAATGGTACTCAAAATATTCATGGTCTTTATACAATGATGGTTTGGGTGCGTCATCACAAAAGGGTGTAATGGGTTACTGGACCATGTTCACTACGTCCAACTATTTCAAAATCATGGATAAGGAGTCCATGAGAGGATTGAACACTCGACATTTGACTGGAGGTTGAATAGGCCCTTAACTACGTTTGAAAGGAGGACCTATTTCAACTGCCCATATATTCTTAGAGTATGTCCTACTATCTCCTACTACATTTTTATTTTTGTTAAACAAATTTGATTTTCTCATAGGTTTGGATGTTTTATTTTCTTCTTAAAAGGGTTTCATTTTCTCTTTATCTATCAAAACCTCTTCAATATGGCTTCCTTTTTCTATAACTTCCTCGAATTTATTGAAACAATGCATCTATAAATGGAGAGTAATGTCAAGATTTAAATTGGGGATGAAAATGTTAACCAATTACTTTTTAGAATTGAACAAGGGAAGCAGATAGCTAACCCCACCATCGTTGTAAGAAACTAGCCATGGTCTCATTAGGTCTTTGTTTTGTGCTACATAAGTCTACCATGGTAACATCAATGTCTACGTTGAATGAGAAATGTCGTGAAAATATTTTAGCTAGTTTAAGAAAAGTTAAGATAGACCCTTTAGTTATGTGAAGGAACCATTCCAAAGCTTGACCCTTTAGGCTGCATGTGAATAAGATCCTAAGGTAGTTATCACTATAATCCACTTCCTGATATGCCATGTAAAAGTCTTTAACATGATCTCATGGGTCACCTTTACCTTTATACATGTCAAATTTTGGGCAATCAAAATTTTTAGGGAATTACGTGTGTAACATACCTCTGTCAAAGGGGTAAGGACATAGCTCTTTGTATTGCTACTTTTTACTATGTCCAACATTGTTTTCCTTAAGGGTCATGAGTATAGTTTTCATATATTTCAACTCTTGCATGAGGAATTGATCTTTGGGAAAGAAAAGTTTGCATGTATACCCACTATATTTTGTTATTTCATCCCCTTGATTTTCAAAGTGTGAAATTAACTATTATTGGCCTTAGGTTTCTCTCGATTTGTTTTTTTGTACATTTCCTTTTGTACATGGGAAGATAAATAAGATAATTGTCTACTAAGGATTTTATTTGTTGTTGCATAGTTACTTCATCATTTTGAGGTCCAAATTAGTTCTCATATGGAGGAGAGGTTACTCTGTGTGTTCATGATCCACTCTAACCTTGCACGGTATTTTGGTAAGTGGTAATTTATAATATCATGTTTTTCATTTTGAGGGTTTAAAGTAGAAGCTTTTCCATTCCCTAAAATTTCATCCATGTTAATAAGGGGATGTTGTGGCTATTCTTCCTCATGGAATTTGTTGGTAGGTGGAACGAATTCATGTTCATTTGTCATTTTGGAACCTAATTCTACAATTGATTGGGCTCAAACTCGAACTCCTCCCATGGTGATTCTACTTAATCACCACTACGATCAATCATGTCCTTTGTTTCCTTTTTGCAGAGAAGAGGGGTCCTAAACCATGACCAATGAAAGGATTGTATCCTTGTTTGTTAGATGTTTTGCATTCTAGTTTTTTAGATGCCATCCTTGTTAAAGACGGAATAACAAGGATTTTTTTTTCAAATGTGATCCAGGATACAACAAACCTAAGTGAAAACCTAGAATGCCATGTGATTGTGAGGGTCACAAAAGCTTGTCAACAATGGTTAAAGAATAGTGAATGATAAATTATAAAGGAATCAAATAGGATTTTTCTAAAAATATAAGTCAATATGATAAATAATCATAAGGGACAATCACACAAGTTCTCATAAGCCATTCCAATGAACAAAAACTACTCCCTATAGAAATTCTTTTCCAATGGTAGTTCGATGCAAGATGATAAAGTAAATCTCAACACTTAAGTCAAGTTTAATATAAACAAGGCATAATTATTAACAACATGTTGATGTGACTTCCAAATAAAGTATAATATAACTTGTTTAGATACAAATAAGGCCTAAATCAACAAAATTTGTAGTTACAAGTGCAAACAATGTAACAATACCACTTGGATATGTTAACAAAGCTTTATGGAAAATATATATTAGTATCGAAATAATATTGTTACGACGCTAAAAAGTAACAATAACACCTTTCAAGGTTTGAGGTAATTTTTAGAAGAAACAAGGCCAACATATACTAAAGGAATTTTCAAGATGTGAGGAATGTAATAGTATAATCTCGACACTTAGATGAAGTTTACGAGAAATAACATGTAAGTATCTAAATTGTATCAAGGTGATGTAAGCAACGTAACACTAAAAGGAAGGTCAATGATGAATCAAGCCTAAATATACAATGATTATCTTGACATGGGTATCAAGATCAAATGGATATCAAGATTTGAGGATGTAAGAAAACACTTTCAACATTTACCATATAGTCTCAAGAAAAGACGAATGTAAATGGGTGGAAAAGTGGTGGACAAAATCAATTAATAGCGCACATATGATGTTCCTATTTTGATCAAAAATATCAATAAAAGAGAAAATTATTAGATCAAGTGCAGTTGAAAAATACTTGGCTTCACTTCGGAAATGTTTCACCTCATCTTTAGGTGAGCAAAAACTAAGAAAAAGTAAAGCTTCATAAATTTTTTTAGGAATGACACTTGTCTAAAAATTTAATGGACTCTCCCCTTTGTTTGACTTACAATTTTTTGACTTCAAAAACATCTTGCTTTGCAAAATCTCTTCAAAAAATGATTAGCTTTGAGTCCGTCAAGTTTTCTCCAAGATGAAATGGCTTCCTAATTTGTTCTCTCAACTAGGTGTCACAAATTACCTCTGTGAGCATGGTTTTTTCAAGGAATTCAAACTAACTAAAAATTTGAGTATCTTGGCTTTACTTTACCCCAATCGATACAATTTACAATAAATGCATTTAGTTGTATTCTAACTGGGGTCATGTGAAGATAATTTTGACTCTAAAGCTCACAAGTGTATACTATATAAGTAGGTAAGCGGAGCACTTCCCATTTCGTCAACAAGGTTCCCTCTTCCATGGACTAATTTGGGGTTCCTAGGAGCATCCTTTTGTTATTTTAAGGCCTATGCCAAGGGCACTTCTCCCAGTTCAAAGTGGACAAGCCATAAATCTTAACCAAAACCTTCATATACAGTGTTTTGAATTTGGTTTTTTTAATCTTTTAGCTTAGTGTGGTTTTGTTGTACACCATTTGGCAACCTACATCAAATTTTATTAGTATTTTGGAATTGTGGGTTTGTTGTACACATGAAAGATTATTAGTTCCCCAAGAGGATCAAAATATTATGAAAAGAGGATTGAAGTGTTGTTTTTGATTCCCAAGATCACGTACAAGATGTGAGGGAAGAGCATACACAACAAAAAAAACTTGAATATAAAGAAAATGGAGAATACTTGTGAAATCAAAGTGTAAGGATATTCATTTTGACCAAATTATAGTTCATTCCCTTAGGCAAAAATTTTAATGAAGTGTTTGAAAGTGTGAAAATGGTTTACAATTTATTTTTATTTCCAATATCACCTAGAAGTTACGAGGGAAGAGCTTACACAAATCTATCCTAACAAGTGAAAACAAAACATTATCCAAACTTAATCAAACAAGTTAACACAAAACATTATCCAATATATATCCTGCAATCAATTGTTATCTTCAAGAAACCTGTAAGATGTTAGTGAAAAAAAAATATCACGGTTAGGAAAACATTGACAAAGGTGTCCAAACTTCAATAGATCACACTGCATAGAATTTATAGGACATGCACACCACTTATAACACCTTTGTGGCCCTAGAAATATATGCATTGATATGATAAAATGACATAGTCAGTTGCACACATGTGTGGCCAGAGAGAGGAGCACATAGACTTGAGAGCTTATACGTGGGACAAACAAAAAAAAAAATCCAAGGACTCAGAATGACACATGAGCTAACCTTTTCATAAATGCACATAGATAGCAGCATATATGTAGGTTTGACAAGCAAATGGACTATGAAAGACACAAGGTGACATGTGAAAACAGAGAAGCACCTGTGTGCACATGTAAACAATAGTGTTCCCTTTCAACAAGTATGTGGCCCTTACTACAGTTGCACATCCTTTCCAAACACCTAGGCGTGTACCTAGAATGACGTTAAAAATATGGCAAAATGACATAAAAACTTTTAAAAGGTTAAAAATTTGATCTCTTAGCCCAAAATTAACAACAACCCATCACAATTAAACCTATAAGACTAACTCAACACATGTAAAGTTAGTAAAATACCCTAAGAAATTTAAAATATTTAACATGTGCATGATTAGGGTTAGTTAAAAATGAGATAAAACAAAAAATCTTAAAAACAACTTTTAAGGGAATAAGGATTTGTCCCACTGGTGCCAAATGTGAACATATAGAAATTTCCTTGCCAAATCAAGAAAGCTAATGCCTAATAGCTTCTAAGAATAATCAAACCTACTATAGAACCATCAAGATAATATCTTATGAGAAACAACTTCTTTAATGCATGAACAATCTCAAATCAAAATTCTAAGCTATTTCTTACTCTCTAGATTGCTAATCTAACAAATGAACCTATTTAGATCACTTTAGAAATCAAATGGGAGTGATTTTCTCGAGGTTTGAATATGTAATCTCACAAAACCATGTCTAAAATTCATTTTTTGGATCTTCCCATACTCTTCAATTTGAGAGATTGAATGCAAGATGGAGAAGCTACTTCCTTCAACGAAGAATGGCTCGAGATAAAAATTCCTATAGTTTATCCTAGGGAAAATAAGATGTAAGAAGAAAAGTAAGGAGGAAGGTTTTTTATATAGCTTGTTAGTTCAAGCAAGAATAGCAAATTGATGAATGTGGGATAAACCCAAAAGAATAAATACAAAGGCCATATATGTTTAATAAAGTGTGTGCAGGTTTGTGGACTTGAAAGGGGGTTTAATTAATCAAAGGTGATTAATTAATAGAAGGGGTATGCCTATAGAGGCTTATTAGAAGAATGTTAGTATGATTCAAGAGATTTTAAGAGAGGAAATGGCTCAATAAATGGCCATTTATTGATTTAGACTAAGCAATGTAATTAATTAAATAATAGTTAATTAACCTAGGTAGAAGCAAACATTAATTAACGAAAGCTCATTAATCTACATCTTAAATGATATGAAGGGTAATTAATTAAAGAAGCATAATTAATTAACAATGATAGAGGGAAATTTCTGGTTCATTGACGAAGTGTTGTCAATTTATGGGAACGAGGATAGTTAGTGCAATTTAAGTATTAAAATTGCTTGACTAAATTCTAGGTGTCTACAATAATCATAAGTTTTCATTTCAATTTGTATTTCATTTTTATCTATTAGAACTATGATTCCCTATTCCTTATGGATTTTATGCAATTAAATTTATGAAAACAAAAATTATAAATAGAAATTTGATATTATACTCTAGATTTTTATGAAAAATAAAGAACCTGAGATGCTATGAAAACAATATATATTAATAAAGGGTTGATTATATACAAAAGTGCAAAATATCTCAATTAAAATTTGAGATTTAAATTTTAATTATTCTCACTTTTTAATTAAAAAAATATAAGGAATCATATTTATAATATGTTCCATCGTGTATTGTATATTATGTCACTTGTTCTCCATATTTAATTAGATCATATGATGTGGCATTGATACTACCTAGATTTTCCCTATCTTGATTAGTTGTATCACATGTTGAAAGTAAACAATTATCCTTATCTAACTTTTTGTGAACAATATCTATGGATCCATGTCATACTCCTGAAATAATTTCTTTAATGTGTCATTTTGTTTATTTAGGAGAACAAAATTTTCCTTTAGTGAAATATGAGCATTTAAACTTTTGCATGCATTCTTGAGATTAAGATCTTAGACCTGTACTTCATTCTTCACTTTTTAAAATTTTTCTTGTGTTTAAACAAAGAAATATTATTAGTTCCAAAGTTAATATATTTAAAACTATGATTTAAATGAAAATAAATCTTTAAACTTGTGATATCTTTATCTTTTTCAGCATTTTCAGTGACAAAAAAATATGATAGCTTTATCTTTTTTATCATTTACAATGACAAAAATTTTTGTCTCTAGCCCATTATTCATATAGTAATCATGGGCTTCACCATTGAAATTTGTCTAACCTATTTCCCATGAAATCTAAAATATTATCCTTATTGTGATTCCTTATTGTAATATCTCCTTAGAGAGTTTGATTCAATAATACATCTTTCTTTGCTGGATTATTTTTAGCTAAAGTAAATAAATGATTTATTTTGGAATGATTATAAAAATGGGAATTTATTTCCTTGATAACATCTTTTACCCAAAACTCCCATGTTTTCAAAGTCTTTATATCCTACATAACACCATCATTAATAGTAGCATAAAAACTATTTTCCAACAAATTATATAGCAGAAAATAATTTAATTGATCATTGATGGTGGTACTGTTATGTATGTTGGACACGGTTTTTATGATGAATTAGTTGTCTTTTCTTCTATAATAGGATGTATTTGTGGCACTTGTCATCCCTGAATAATATAAGGTGTATTAAAAGTAGTTGGCTCACCGGTACCACTCTAGATAGCAAATAAATCATCATCAAGATAAATTTATTGTAAAATGGTTGTGCCCACTACACTAGGGAGAGACAACCAAAAGAGAAATTTGGAAACTTTGTTACTATAAGATGAACTGTTCTACCATTTTGACCTAGAAAAGATATTTGTTTCCCACTAATCTTACATTTTCTCAGTGGAATTAGTGGTGCAATAATTTTATTTTTGGAATACAGAAATGGAAATGCAAAAATAAAATGTGAACAAAGAACAAAAATAAGAATTCATTATTTAGTAAATTTATCATAAAAGTTAAAATTTCAAGTGATACTAATAATTTACCTTGCAGAGTATGTCTAGGAGTAATTTATTCCCCTTTTAGTTGTTTAATTCTTGAAGATTCTATTTTCATGTTGATTTGGGGAATTTTGATGAAAACTATCTAAGGAATATGTAAATATGTAGTTATGAACAAAACAAGTATAGTTCCATAAAAATATATATTAAATCATTGTATTTTCAATTATTCATAGCTTGAAAGAATGATAGAAGTAATATCTAGAATAATTGATGAATTTCCATATTACACTTGTAACTGAGGGGATGTATTAGAAATACTCAAGAATGTTTACTCTCTCAATTTTTATAGGAATCAGAGACGATTGTACTTCCACATATGAATCTTCAGAATCCTTAGGAAGTTGATCATTGATGATCTTTAACTACATCTTTCCTTCTTGCATGCAATACAATTGCTCCATTATGAAATAACATAAAAAATTATCTCTATTTATAGAATAAATACAGTAAGCTATTTTACAATAATTTAAAATGTAAAGTTTAAAATTTTTCATCATTTGAAAGAAAATGTAATCTAATATTTTTATCAAGTGGATTCATAGTATTAATATTCTATGAGTACAACTCATGAAACCCTTTATAATATAATGCAATTATATAATTACTATATGAAATATAATTTACTCTCCTATTTTATATATATGTACACTAATCAAATTGTTGGAAACTTATAAAATAGAGGATATGGAAAACAACCTAGTACGGGATGTCAGATTATCTTTCCTACAAGACTATCCTAACCTGAAAAAATGGAAGCACGGATTGCAAAAATATGTGTGGAACCTCTTGAAAAAATAATTTCCTTCTTGACTTAGAGGATTAATCAATACCTATATAGAACGAAAAACATCTTAATATCTTATAGTGATAATAATAGAAAGAAGAAAATGTAAAAAATAGATTGTTACCATCAACATGTACGCCGAAGTTGGACTCCAGATAATTTTTGTCTATGTCAGAGAGTAAGGATTTTTTTATCACATGGTTAATGTATACATGTTTGGAATCCATCTTAAGAAGTGGATATATTCTAGATATGTTCAAAAATAAAATTCCTATTGATGGCAGCTTGATTGTAAAGATACATGTGAATCTGTCATAATTGGACAAAAGAAATTGCAAAAAACTAACATCATTGTGATATTAGAGAATGTAAATAGTGCTCCAAAACAAAACTTATCTACCCAACCAATGAATGTGTCCTTCAATTTTACCAAGGGAATAATTTGCAGGAAAACAAGGTTTTAAAATTAATTTTTAGGTTGAGACTAAGAGGATGTAGAAATGGAATTCATAATTGGAATGTAGATGCATTCTTTAAGATTTTTTATTGATTCAAGAGCATGGTCCAATATTCATATGAGTGAAGAGGTAGAGACTCGTGCAAAGCCTAGAGAAGCATGTTATGAAAAATGAAGCTCCAATCCAACAGATATACATGAGATGTGTTTTTGGAGTCATGAAGCCACATGTGTTAATGCCCACTTGAGTATGTAAATAGGAGGCTACATGTATTGATGCCTGGCAAGACATACAACTTGCCATCTTTAGATAAAGACACCAAATTGAATGCGTAGTCTTGAATTTTTATACATAGAAATCTTATTGACAAAACCTCCTTACAAACAATTCATCTGTATATGTAGATTATAGACTAAAAGACCCTATGTATAGATGAATCATATCCATATATAGATTAATGGCAGATAGAACCTTTGTACAGATAAAATAACCTTTCTATAAAATGTCAACTGGTGTTTCTAATTTCTTTCTAGCATGCCTTTTCCTAGAAAATTATTCTCTTGCGTTACTATATGAATTTTCTCTTGTTCATCATCAACATGAATTTGTTTTTACAAATTCACAAAAAAATCCAAGTTCGATTTTGGTAAGGGGTCTTAAAGTTTTCCCTAGTTCTATTATTACAATATTTAATCTTTGCAAACTATTTATCTTTCCAAAAATGCTAATGGGTGCTTTATGTGTATCATTTTCCTTGCAAGAATCCTATCTATCATGTTTGTGTTATTTTATTCTACTTTATTTTTAACTTTTTGCAGGCTATTACCTATGTTTTCTTAATACCTTGATTGAACAAGACTTAATAGATATGATTATATTATGACATCATAATTGGTGTCCCATGTATGCAACTAGCTACTCATTGTGTCCTTGTTTGTTTTTTTCCTATATGCTCTTTCCTAGTTTTTATTTCTTTGTGCATTACTTGTTTGTCACTAACACTTGTATGATAGTAATATCTAATTGTTTTACTTCTTCAATGGTAACTACCATGTGTAATACCTATTACCATATAGGATTCTTATATAATATGTGCACATCAATTTTATCTTTTGTTGTTTGGGATTTGTGCATTTTTTTCATCTCACGCAACCCAAACAAGTGGGGGGTCACTGGGTAAACCTTTTCACCATCCAGTAGTTATATAAAAAAACACAACATGATAAGAATAGAAAATAATTATAGAACATGGCTAGAAATATACTTCACCAAAAATTACAGCTTGGATAAAAGTACCTAGAGAAGATAGGAATGTTGGGTACTAGTGTTCTACCTGAGAATTTTGGTCTTAGGGAAAACAGTAGCTACAGGGTAGTTTCAACAGTTGCAAATTTACAGTCTTCTTTATTTTAGTAGTTACACAACAAGTTTAATATTACAATCAATTGATAAAAGGGAGTAATTACCTACTCAATAACTAAATAAATAACTTTGATGGTAGAGGATGTCTGACAGGTAGAGGAGGAGAACTCTTGGGTCATTAAAATCTTCAGAAAGGATCCACATGAAGTGGTGTAGAGACTAAAACCAATGTAGAAACAAGATTTACTATGGTTCAATGTCCTGGATACTATTGTAGACATAGCCAAAGATAGGTATAGATTTGTTTTAATGGGCTATTTCACTTGGATAAGGAGAAATATTGACCAAGTACGGAGATGGACCGAGGAAGAAATGGAAGACTCTCAGAAAGTATCCAATTTTTACTTGTAAGAAAAAAGCTTCCTATTTTTATTTTATTTTAAAGAAGACATGGAAAATGTTGTGCAACACAGACCTTGGTTTTATGGAAGAACAACTCTCTCCATAGTTCACTGGAAGATGGGAGTTGAAACCCACACACCGATGACATGTCCTATTTAGGTCAAACTACCTGGGCTGCCCCTAGAATTTTGGGAATTGAATGTGTTAGTTGGAATAAATAAATCTATGGGAGATATTATTGCTCAAGATACATCAGAAGCTATGAGATCAAAATTCATGTGAGCAAGAATGTGTTTCAATATATCTTCTGGTTCTTCTCATCTTGAGGCTATTAACCTAAAATCTAGGGATGGAGTATGGAGAAAAAATATTTCATGTGATGATTCACCTTTTTTTTGTAGCAAGTGTGGGATGGTTGAGCATGGATGTTAGAGTTTCAAAGATAAGAAAAAACCACCACTCTAGAAGAGTTGTGAATAGAAGAAAGATCAATTGGTGGAGTCTTTCTTGTCCCCTTTAGTCGAGGAGGTGGATATCCAAGTCTATAATGGTAACCTACACACGTGGTCATCCAAAATCACAAGGAACTGATCATGGAATTGGAAGTGGAGGCATCGATGGATGATGTGTTGAAGATTTTTTAAAATGTGGATGTGGTGAAAACCATTATCCAAGGACATGAGGTGTTAACTAACAGTTGTCAGTTGGAGGGTCCAAAGAATATTATCCTTCCTAAATCAAATTAAAATATAACCAATCTATCTATACCAATCTCTAAGGAATATTTTATGGTAGGTGGCATGGGAAAAATCCTTTGGGGGATACGTTGGGCCAAAAATAACAAACTTGATCATAGAACAAAATAAAGGTAACTTAAATGAGGGAGCAACAATAAAGTTTGAGACATTAATGGAAGAATCATTGTTCGAAAACCTTGAGCGGAACTATGAGGAGTTGGAAAAAATGGCTTTGTAATTTTGTAACACCTTTAATTCAACTGGATTTAGAAAGCAAGTGAGTCCCTTTTCAAGAACGATTATAAAAAGTAATAACTTTTTTCATCGAGTCTCTTGGAAAGGTGGATATTATAGCTTTGAATGAATGAGAATACTTATGGAAAAAATTACAAATAAAATTCCATATAGTGTCCATCTCGACATGACCCAAGGTTGGGGTAGAAAATTCTAGACATAGATTTCTCACTATAATAGTTTAGGTTTTATTTTCCTTTGCTGGTTATAGACCGTACCTAAACTAGTCTATGTTCAGTTGTTATATTTCTTCTCTTGGTAGTCATTTCTATTCTCTTGTGTTTTATAGTTTTTGTGTCATTGCTCTCTTGTTTTTTTTGGGCTTCTTGCAGTAGTTTATCCACAACCTTTGTGCTTTTATCTTATATCTAGCTTCTTTGAATTTTTTCTGTGATGTGGACCTCATGTATCACCTTGTTTTTTATCCTCTTTGTTCTCTTGGGTTTCGTCCCCTTCAAAACCATTTACCAATAATAAAAAAAATAACCAAAGAAAGACCTAAATATCATAATGGAATATAGGGCATATGTAGGAGAGTGATATGCCTCAAACAATATGTCACCTAAGGAAACTTACCAATTAGATTTGTGATTATCTCCAGCGGAACTTATCCGTGAGGAAGTGTTAATGGTAGGAGGTAAAAAATAAACCACTCTCCAAATACACTTTCCCTTAGCGGTGGAAGGACACCTAAATTTGAATTTTTGAATTTATAATTTTAAATCCCTAGTTTGGCAACAAGAACTCCAAATCATTTGTGTTATTTAAACTAGGTCCATAACATCAAGTCTTCAAGAAGTAACAAATGTATAACCATTTATTTTTCAACACTCCAGGTTCAATTTTATACCAATGAAAGAAAACCACACAAGAAACCATGAAAAAACTATCAAGACCGCTTTGGTCAAGATTATATTCCAATGAAATACACAAATATCATTATCACTCCATGCACATAGAGGTAACCCGTAGGATCCTGATCCTCCCCTTCTATTAGAATTCCATAGTACACATTTTGCACTATTTGAAATGCTACAAAACTCATTTGAAATGATGTTGGGTACAATATTTATTTGAATATCCATGGTCATCTTTTCTTTTCTACTTTATGCTTATGAATCTTTAATCACCTAAAAAAGTACAAGAAAATTTAGTCACTAAATAAAACACTAGTATCTAAATCTATCCTCTAAAATGTTGTTTATATGCATGATTCCTAAGTTAGAGAATTATTCATTAACATCTATTTACATTTCTTGTACATTATTATCTGACCTTTTTTCCCACCCAGCGTAGGACCACCTATTAGGGAAAGGAGCTCTCGGGTGATAAAATCCCCTCTTGGATAATCTTTACTCCTTATATCTTACTATTATCTTTCAAATGTTACTTATTTCTTTTTTTCTTTTATCAACCTTGGTCATCGATTCAATTTTTAATAACGAAATAAAAGCAAAGGAATCAAACACAACACACAACACACACACACACACACACACACACACACACACACACACACACACACACACACACACATATATTATTTAACCTGATTAATGGGGTAAGCATTTCAAGAGGTGCATACTTTTACAAATGGATACTATTTTCTATCTACCACACCAAACACTACATTTTAAGACTACATAATTCACTATATAGGAGGGTTTGTTTTGAATTCCATACCACACATTTGCATGTGGAAAAAGTAGTTATAGCTTGATATCCCTTGTGTGACTTGCATTAGGGAATCCTAGCTCATGGGCCACTATTTCAATCACACACACAATAGAACTACATTAATTGTGAAATGTATTACATCGATCGAGAAAAATCACATTATGGTGACCGTCGAGGTCAATCATACTCAAGCATATTAATATTTTTATTCATATCATGGGTGCTTGAGTATTGTGCAAGTAACTAGGGTTTCTTTTTTAGATGCATGTGTGATATAAAATAGGTAAATTGAAATTTATAAAACCTAAAAAAATAAGAGGAAAAAAAACAAGATCTCAAGCAATTTCGCATACGTCAGTTCCCATAACAGACACTACTACCTAGGTGTCCCTATCACAATCCAGATGGTTTTGTCCTTTATTATCCACATCACAGTTTCAGACACAAACCTTACACCTTCACACATTAGTTGTTCAAGATCATTAAAGAACCTAGAATAAGTCCAGACCTAAGATTAAAATGAGTCATTTTGTAAACCATATCTATAACTTTTTCTTTCATTTTATTTTCTTAATCTTACTTATTTACTATTTTATAAATATGTGATCTCTATTTTCCTTCTTGTATAGTTAATTTAATTAAATCATGTAAAGTCATCTCCCCTTAATCTATTTTACAATGAAATCCAGTTACGAAGGTAAATTATCTTTCAGCTTTTTGGTTACTTTTTCATTTACCTGGCTGCAACTATAAATAGCCCCAACTCCTTCATTTCACTACATGGAATAAAGAAATGTCAAACATCACTCAATATTCCTAAAAATGATAAGTCTAATCCTGACATTTGACTGAACTTCCACATGTCCATTTGGAAGTGGTGAAACTATAGAAATGCTTATTTACATATTTTTTTAATCTTCACTAATATCTATAATTTTTTAATAAAAATAACATCAAGGAACAACTAACAATTTTGAGCACTATAAATAATACTTGGAGCTAATGACTCCCCACCGCTAATTTTAAAAATTAATATATAGAAATTATGGTTGTAAAATCTTTGCTCTTTCCATTTACATTTGAAAAATGTGAATGAAATCTTCATAAATTAGTGTAGCTATAGTAGTGATCTCACATTCAATTGTCAAAATATAAAGGCTAATTACTTCATTCAATTATCAAAGAGAACTAGAACAAAGGAAAGAATATGCCTCATGCCCCTAATTCAACACAACCAATGCAGAAAAATAGATTAATATTGTACAATTCCATATAATTAATGATCATGATTAAGGATTTTGAGATGTTAGAAAATAAAAACTCTGATTAATATCATTGAATGAAAGTATATAATTGTGGTAATGATTGTATGGATGTAGGAGTAGATGACCTATGAGACATCTAGATAAAAAAGAGCTGCTCCACACTTGTTGGAATGACTGGATTATGTCGTTCAACTGCAACTTCATTATTGTTATCATTAACAAAATGCTGTCCGTATGACCAGTTCTGATCCCCTAACAAAGCTTTGCTAGAATGTGGGCAGCATCTAGGGTCGGGAGAATTTCCCGTGCAGTCGGGATGTGAAGGACATGAACTTAATAGCTGGTTATTCTTAGACTGGAAGACTGAATTATGGTGTTGAAGTGGAATGTCGTTATCATTATGATCATTAGAAGTGCCAATAAAACGCTGTCCATATGACCAGTTCTGATCCCCTAACACAGCTTTGTTAGATGGTGGGCATCTAGGGTCTTTAGAATTGCCTTTGCAGTCTGGAGTTGAAGCATATGAATTTAGTAGCTGCTCCACATTTGGAGGAAAAGAATTTGGCAGGTCGTATCTGGCTGAGACATAATGGAGCATTAACATAATGTTGACAAAAAGAAGAAGGGCACTCATTTTGAAGAATATTGAGCTTGCCATTATATAATATCACAGGGTTGTTTCAAATAACTTATGAAATGCATGAAAGAATCATTGTATTTATAGGCTATGAGTTGCTAATTTATCGAATATTTTTAGCATTCAAAGTCAGACGGCGTGTTGGAGACGGGCTGAATAAGGGTAAAGTCTACAAAATACTATAAATATAATGGGGTTGAACAAATTAACTGTTGAACCGACCAAAGGATTGCCGTTACGGGTTACAAGATTTATTTGACTGCAACTGTCAACTGTAGTTTTACCGGCTACGCGTAGGGAGCGTCAAAAGAGATTGACAGCTCAGGGTCGTCAAAACAAATTTAAGGGCCCAGCAAACTCCCAGGCAACGATAGAACGGAACGCTTGAATGGTAGGAAACAATTACAGTATTGGTCATTAAAAGCCATTACATAAAAGAGAAGCTATCATTTGTAAGCTCCATCGTCAGTTATCTCTGTAGTTAACTAGGCGAAACACATTCACTTCCACTATGTTGTCCAATCTAACATGCTCAAAGTTGATGTGGTGTTTTTCTCTGTAGAAGCCTGAAATGGATTTTGCTAGGAAATACATTCATTAAATGGTAGATGTCACAGTATTATATAGGATGAAATCAGATAATATATCTAGATCTACAATTGTTAGGATGGCTAAAACGACTAAAACAAGAATAACATAATATAATATAGAAACTTAGACAGCATTTATTAATCGGGAGGGAAAATACTTTATTAAAGCAATGAGATTTATGGAAGGGTGTAAAACTATATAATATTTCGGGAAATAAATTAGTAATATTTAATTATTCATTTTAATGTGACTACATTATGAAGTGGTGGAATTCATTCAAAAGAATTTAATTGACTGTAGTTATGTTCCTAGCTTTTTAAGAAAAAAAACTATCGTAAATTTTCCCTAATAAACTATTAGACTTTGGTGTGGTATGGACGTCGAATTTGTAGGCATTATAGCAGTGTTTAATGACTCATCCCAAGAAATAATATGCTTCTAAGTTCCAGGGAAGATGGTACCTCTTTTGTCTTCCTCAATAATCTTAAGGTGTAGACATTTCTCGAAGGAATGTCCCTGTGAAATTTTTATTAAAACAAAAACAACTAGTTTATAAATATTGGATCTTATAATAATTAAGAAAGAGCTCAAATATATATATTGATGAAATAGCCTATATTACTTAATAAAATATTAGAGCCTATCCACAAAAAATATGGGAGGTAAAGGGCACACCCCACGATCAAACTAGCCGAAGACTAGAAGACTAAAGTATCAAGCCCAAGGGGAAACCAAAAACATAGCAACAATGCCAAAAAACAAAAGGAAAACAAACTAGGCCGCCGCAGCAAACATAGAGGCAAGGGGCGGTGGTAGAGGCCCTTTATCCTCCAGGTCACTACCAAGAAGATCGTTGCCATCTGGAAGAGGCAGCCAGCCTAAAGCAACTTCTTCGTCTTTGTCATCCTGTTGATTAGGAGAAATGGCAAGAGCCAACGAAGGGACTTTTCTAGAATCCCACCCATCCCTCTGCACAGGAGGCGGGGCGTGGTGGCGGGATCCCTAGCCACTGTGCTATGCGGAATGATGTAGTGACCCCCAACTACCGTAGTTGACGGGGCTCCACTGATGTTCGGGTTGCCTCCTGGGAGAGTGATGACGATGAGCATGGTCAACCGACCGGCCTCGGCCACGACGTCCTCTCGAACAAACAATCACAGAAGGGGAGGTAGGGATTTCCCATACCACACTGCAAGGAGCATTGGCCCAATGATCCAGAAGGGTCTAAAGGTGCCGCACTTCTAGCTCCACCTTGCGGGCTTGATCCTAGATCTGTAAGAACACATTCGAGATAAGCATGGCCTTATCATAATGCGAAATAATGTAAGAAACTATGGAATTAGAAAAAACAATAGAATTGCATTCTTTCCATACAAAAGAAAGGATCTCCACTTTAAAAGTATGCCACACTTGTGCAAAATCATGGGGAATGGAAATAGAATCCCCTAGCAAAGCATGTTGCCAAAGAAATGGAGCTGGTCTAAACAGATGAAAGAAATCATGGATCTAGGCCCAAATAGCTTGAGGTTTTGGGCAATACCAGAATAGATGTTTGAGCATATGCCCACAAAAAGGGCAAAGTCAAGGAGCAATCCCATAATGAGCTAATCTGCGCCAAAGAGGGAGGACTTGAAAATCCAAGCACCAAGCAAAACAGGCTAGCTTGGGTCAAGGATAAATTTGCAAACTATATGAAATCTATCTTCCTAGGAGGACCATCTAGAATTGATGGCCCATCTAGAGTTAAGCAAGGCTACCATTGGCACCCTAGGGGTGAGCAGAGCATAACCTTTTCTTGGGGAGCAATTTGAGAAAGGGGTATCTAGAAACCATTTCCAATCCTTCCACTAAGGCCTGAGTTAGACAATGCTAACTTTGTGAAGCATCTCACAGAGAATGGAATCAAGAACTTCCCGATAAGACACTTTGTCGGTTAAAGCAAGCAAAAATTTGGCTTTAGCTTGAGGCCAAGTGAGAAGTAGTCTAGACTGCCTACAAAAGATATATTTAAGAGTGTGCAAGCCTTGATGATATAACTTAAGAGCATGAACCCAGGGCACTTGGGAAAGCAACACATCATGAAAATTGATGAGAGGAGACCACCAGATGCTGTGGTCATTAATGGAAATCCCATTTCAGAAACCATCCCCTTCTCAGATTACAAAGGATTTGAGAAATTCTGAAGCTTTCTGTATGATTATGACAACAAAGGTGCCCACAATCTTAATCGGGGCTTTGAGAATGAGCAGACTGTGAAAATCAATCCCATGCCAATTTTTGTGCCCTTGAGGGGAGACTTGACAAATATAGTTGCGAATCAACACTTTCGAAGCTTCATTGCCAGTGCAGGCCCGAATGATCCACTTGGATGCTAGTGTAGTCCCCTGGCGACCAATGTTGGTTAGACCAAGACCACCAAAATCCCTAGGGAGGCAACAATACTCCCAAGCAACTCTTTGAAAGCCTTTGCCAAGCTCGAGCTAGCCTAAAGAAAATATCTGAGAAGTTTTTCCAATTTCTTGTAAGAGGCTTTGGCCGGCACCCAACATAAAGAATAATAAACATGCGTGGTAGCCAATATCTTGAATAAAATATGAAATTTTCCTGCCAGCAAAAGGGGTTTAGTAATCCAGCACTCCAACTTGCGGGGAACCTTGTCAATAGCATACTGCCAAAGTTGATTGGGAGCAGCATCAAAAGTAAAGGGGATACCTAGAAATCTATAAATTTCTACATGCTGGATGTATTTCTTGTCATAACGATTAGGCCAACCAAGTTTAGGGAGAAAAGATTGTCTGAAGCACTGGATCTTTCTCCATTGGATACTGGAACCTGAAGCTAAACAATATGTGTCCAAACATTACATGGCATTGTTTATATTTTCTTATTCCTCTAGGAGTTGAGGAAGGGGTCATCTATAAAATGCCCATTGACAAGCTAAAGGGGAGTCAGGGAAGGGAGTTGAATTCCTCTCACAAGCGCTTGATCCCAAGCATGGGCAAGGAAAAACTTAAAACCTTCAGTGGCAAGCATATAAAGAGCAGGTGCTAAAGGAACACCTTTCCTAATAGAGTAGAAAATCCCAAACTACTCAAAAGTATGACTATTTACATATAGAGAGGCAGTGGCATCTTTAAAAAGCATTTTGACAAAGGCGATAAAAACCAAACCGAAGTCCAGTGCTTCAAGCATCGCCAGGATGAAATGCCATTCAATCCTTTCATAAGCTTTATCAAAGTCAATTTTGACAAACATGGTTGGATGTTTAGTGGTTCTCACCCACTCCATACCTTCCCAAACAGCCAAAATGTTATCCATAATGTACCTGCTCTATATGAAACTAGTATGCTCAGGAATGATGATAACAGGAAAGATGGGCCGAAGCCTAAGAGTTAAAGCCTTAGCTATGATCTTGTATGAGACATTGAGCAAGGTAATCGGCTACCAATTATAGATGAGCTTTGGGTCTCCTACTTTAGGGATGAACTTTATGTGACTCTGATTAATAAGAGCATCGAGGGACCTTGAGTGCAGAGCCTCGAGGTAGACTTGCAGCAAATTCCGGCCAACCATGTCCCAAAGGGCTTTGTAAAACTCCCAAGGAAAACCATCAAAACCAGGAGCTTTATCATTGGCCATAAGGGAAACAACTTCATATAAGTCATCTAGAGTAAGTAATCTATCACAGACAACTCTATGTGCAAGTGAATGTTTGCAAGGAACTACCAAGAGGCATTTATTGAGTGCATTTTTCGATTAGGAGACTCCTCCTGTGCTTAGAAAACCTGAACATAGTGCATAACAAAGGCTTGGACCATCTGAGGAGTGTCTGTAATCTGAACATCGGCATCAACAATAGCAGAAATTTGTTGGTTCACGTGCTTGGCTTTGATCAATGATGGATACCATTTTTTCTTGAACATTCCAATCTAGAGATTAGTTGGATTCAACTTCTTATGCTTGTAGACATAGCCTCATATCTTGGGCATGTCAGGGACCTCATCAACAAACATCTCAAGAGGGGTCTCCACCTCACACAACTTGGCAGAGGTCGTATTATCTCCAATAGAGAGAGTATTAACTAGCATGCACAAATGGTTACCTATGCTACCCAAGTAGAAATGACAAAACAATTCAGGTAGCATTCAAAAACCTTCACTTTGAATAAAAGCATGGTTCCTTTATTTGTATGAAGTTTGCGTGGGTGGGATGGTGGTTATGCCATGGTTTAAACCCGTAGGTCCGAGGGTTCTTTTGTGTTAAGGTAAGATGCAATTGGGGAGGATCATTGATTCATCTTTTGACTTTCTAGTTTCATATCATTATAAAAAGGTATAAGCAAGTTGTTAAATATATTTGATTATATGGATTTGTGTTATGTATTAAGTTTTAGATGTTTATTTTAGTTATCCAACTGAAAATAAATGCAAAGAAAGCAACATAAAAATGATTTCATTAAAAAAATGTATATATTCATAAAGAAATTGTACAAGTTTCCAACACAAGCCATGGGATATAACTGAAAGAAAAAGAATGCAAATAATTTAAAAATTGAGAATGTAAAGAATAAGGGGACCAATCATTTCCTGGTAGACATGACCCCCTCTCATGTAATTTTTGATCCATCTTCATCCATTACTTCTCCACATACCTAAAAGAGATAAAAGAGATTCTATTAGAGCTGATGATTCCTTGCTTTGTTATATTTTGAGATTTGAAGTTATTTTCATTCTTTATTGAAAAGGGAGGTAGTGGACAAAATCTCTAAAAGTTCATCTACAAGAATTAATTGTAGAGTCTTTCTAAATCTAAAGGATAAAATAACATAAATTTTACCTTGTAGCATAGATTTCATGAATACAAGCTGCATTTACATGAATGCAATGTCCCAAATCAGAAAGGAATGTCAAAAATTTAGTCATCAGTGTAAGCTTTCAAAAATAGATCACAAATTCAAAACATATATCAAGATTTTGAGAAAGTGTGCTTTCAAATACAAATTATAGGATAAGTAAGAGTTTCAAGGTTTCTCATGCTAATGCAAAGAGAGTACGAAAAATCAAAAGTTAGTGACTTCAAATGCCCATGTAGTTGCAAATTTTCAAAATATTTTCATCGATGAAAGATCCCAAATCTTGGGATGAAATAAAGGAAAGACATTTCAGCCACCAAGTCAAAAGATGGAATACAAATTTCCAACAACAAGTACAACTAGGTTTCCGTCAAATTTTCAAGAAAAATAGGAGCTTCGATGTGTATTTTTGTATTCAAAAAAATTGTTCCTTACGACACAAAATAATCTGGACCTTCAAGAAGAATGAGAGAGGTTCATATTTTTCAGTGATAAAATTACAAGTTTTCATTAAAGGAATTCAACTTTCATACAAATTTTTCCTTGAAACATAAATTTTGGTATGTATGATTAGGGATACAAATCATAAGAAAGGTCTAGGGGTATTTTGTAAAACTCCAAGTTTTCATGTTTTCAAAAATTGAAATAGTTCATGAAAAGGCTTAACTTGTAGTACATGGTACTCAAATGAAAATGGCGATCCAAGAGAATGCAACAACGGGTCAGATTGCATAAAGAGTTGGGATGGAAAATCCAATCAGATGACTTAAATGATAAAGATCTCCTAACAATGTTTCTAGATGAGTTGAGTCATTTGATGGAGGATTGGGTGAGCTTAATCGATAGGATGAGCTGTGAAATGCATACACACTTAGCTGCACTACTACAAGGAGGGCCGATTTGAGACAATAATAGAGACAAAAATTGGTCAAATTGTCTCAAATAGAGACAGTAAAAAAGTTGTATATCGTCTCTAATATTGTCTCAAAGCGGGTGTCTCTAATTATCATCTCTAAATATTGTCTCTCTAGAGACAATATATATTAGTACATATGTATGTCTCTTGAGAGACAATATCATTTGTCTCTTAAGAGACAATATAGTTTTCATCTCTCTAGAGACATTATGAGTTATAATTTTTTGTCTCTTTAGAGACATTACAAATTTTAATTTTTTTCTCTTTAGAGATACTATGAATTTTTATTTTTCTGTTGAGAAAATATAAATTTATTGAATAAAAAGTTGAATTTCAACAATAAAAAATAACTACAATTCTTTTAATGTTGACACCTGCTAATCAATACTATAAATAAAACCCAATTTTGGTTGAATCTTGTGCCCACAAATGGGTCCACAAAACTTTTATTAATATAAAAAGAGAACACACGAAAGGGTTCCTAAACGTTGTTAACCCTTGACATAGACTGGTACACATGTTTTTGAGTTAAAATTGTACTTTGACACCTCTAAACAAGCCGACATAGATGTTTTAGCTAATTCTTTCCACCTAGTTTTACAAAAATTGTTACTTCCTCGTCATCGTTTTTCACTTCAACCACCAAGCTTAGGACCTTCGGGAATTACAGCCTTAGACATCTTGGATTATGCCTTTTGAGTCTTTCAAACAATTGCTACCTTTTTTGCTTTCTTCTCATCTTTATTCTTCTTTTTTCTTTCCTTGATTTCTCTGAAAAATTTACAGCCAAAGATGGTGTCAGTAATAAGGGTCTAAAGAATATAGAAGGGATTTATAATTTCATAAAATTTTGACAAAAGCTATAAGAGATGAGGCCGTACTCCCGAACAATCTTCACGGGCAGTAGTTCAAACCTCTTTCTTCCCAATTATCTTCTTCTAGATAACTTCAAAAGAATCACAAACGATGGACCTAGAATAAGGCTTGGATGTCTTGCATCTTTTCTTTTTTACTTGTTCAACATGAATATCCTGGTAATAACCAAACAAAGTGAAAAATATTGAAATAGTCTTAGATAGAATAACAATAGAACAAAAAGAGAAATTAATCATATACATATGACTGATGTTATAAAATTAGCAAGAATGTAAATCGTAACAATATGTTTATGTGTTTTTGTAAAAAAATTGATTCCAATAATTGTTGTTAAACAACGGTTTTCATAAACAATAAAAACATGAAGGTTTAAGATAAATATATTCAATAAAGGTTTTCCTAAAAGATTCAAACCCTTTAGATGGTTTAAGAGAAGAAAATAAAAAGTCCTAAAAGAGATATCAAAGATGCATGTTGTTATGCATGCGAAAAAGCGGTCATTATGGTCACTCCTATAAAAAAAAATCACAAATCAAGTAAAAACAATCTTCATTGAGAAATATGTTGAAGATTGGTGAGAAAATATTGAAAACTAAGAGTAATTTCAAGAATCCCTTACAGATGGCCAAGAATTATTTTCTCTTTAAATAGAAATGCTAGAAGAGCAACCAAAGTAATTGATAAATTTAGAACAATAAGACTTTAATATGCATTATTTTTCTATCCATATCATAAGAAGTCAAGAAGAATATGAATCCAATATTCCAATAGAGGAAGAAGAAGAGGCATATAATGATTATTGTTGACTACGAGAAAAATATTCCACTCAAGAAGAGTTCATAATCATAACTAATTTTTAAAAAAGTAGACATCCGATCATGAACATTCTACTTATTTTTAAGGCCCAGTGGAAAGGTTTGGGGAGAAGGCACTCTTTTCATAGATTTGTTTGGAGGCAGCCTCTTGGAGAGTGGGCCGTTTGAGCCATCTCATAGTATTCCTAAAGTTTAGTCTAGTAGTCGGAGCCGTGAAGGCATTTATGAGCATTGTATATAGTCTCGAATCGAGATTGAGGAAGGTTATAGAAATCTTTAATGTCTATCCATTCCATCCACTTCAAAATATCTACAAGTCATGTAATATTTTAGTTCCTTCTCAAACCAAAGGAGGGCAGAGTATCCTCTTGTCGAGGAAAGGATCCTTTCCTTAACAAGAGGCTACTCTGCCTAATTTGGTTTGAGAAAGAAATTAAAATATTTCACGACTTGTAGAGATTTGGGAAGTGAATGTAATGGACAGACCTTAAATATTTCTATATGCTTCCTCAATCTTAGTTCATAATGTATACAATACACAAAAATTCTTTCACATCTCCCTCTACTTGAATAATTATGGAGGATGATAATGCCTATTGAGATACTATGAGGTGGCTCTAAGGGCACCCTTTCCATGACATTTTTTCAGATTTAAGACATTTATTTAAAAGGGCGGAAAGGTATTTTTCAGATTCAAGACATTTATTTAGAAGATACTTTTAATATTTACACTCACCTAAACTTTAGCAAATCACCTCAACTTCATCCAAATGTATCAATCACCCGATATGCACCCACAAAAACTAATAAACCATCTTGCCAAATATTTAAACAACAATTCTTTATTCAAAATGCCAAATGATATGGACTCATATCCAAGTCTTAAACATAGAAGAAACATAATTCTTAAATCATCATGCCAAATGATATGGACTCCTACAACTCTTAAACATTGAAACACAATTATTTAATCAAATCAGGTGGCTCATTTGAAAATGACACATTACATCTCTTTTACCTGTAAACCTACTGTCATGCTCAGGAAAGCAATGTCAATTTTTTCAGCCTTCAAAGGCTACTCATGAACCACGGAGAGCTTTCAGGCATATTCTGCTTCAAGAACTCTGAAGCATTCTGGTAAATCAGCCTTTTATTTCTGTTGATTTTTGTAAACTTCCCTTTTATATACATTTTCTAAAGATCTCATCCTGTAGGATAAATAATAAATATTGTTTGTCTGTAGCAGTAATTGAAAAGGTTTACAAGGTTTCTTATAGCATTGCAAATCTGAAATATAACAAGAATAATAATCAAGCATACTATTCCAAAGCCAAACATAGTTAAAAAATTGCACATATAAATAGAGCATTGCTTACATCATTAAGGTGAACTTCCTTGGATCCCTGCGTGTGCATGCGACACACCGAATCCATCCCCGGCCAATCCAATAGCCCACACATGATTCAAAGCAGTTTCCTGCAAACATTTATCAACATTAATCCATCTTCTTAAACAAATCTCAACAAAGCTCGATCAAAGTTGGCTTTCCATATTCAATATTTTGTTTTGTATTAGTTTATGTTAACCTCTTGACAGTCATAATAATGGTACAAAAATTCTGAAAAAGAGAGAGAAAAGAATGATAAGATTATGTACATAAAAAATTATTACCTGAAGAAGATTCATCAAGGTCTCAATGGAAGCATTCTTATCTTCTCCCACCTCGTACAATCTAATAACATAAGTCTGTCGATAAAGATTATTTCCTATAACCAGTCTACCCAATCTAAGTACATCTACAGGAACATTAATATTCTCTAATCTTATTCTTGTTATGAATTCATCTTGCTTCTCGGTTGCCAAGGCCTTAGAAGCCATGGCAATGAGTGCCATGATTAAATATCCTTCAGTCGAAGCACACGTTCTTCTTGCAGATCCATTCACTTTTTCTGAAACACTACTGTTACTGTTGCTATCAACAATCTGAGCAGCAATTACTTTCCTGCAACTGATTCTTGCATTCACCTGTAATTTTTTCAATGGTCTTTGGCATCCATAAGAAAAATCAAATTCAAGAAACTTGGTAAGAATTGGCATTTTTACTTTGCAAAATCCAAGAAATTTCAATTTAAGTACAGACAGATCATTAATATTGAAATTGGTGATGCACACAATACTAAACCAGAAATAAACTCTATTGCGTTCAATTTGAGGGATCCATTTCGAAAGGCATGTGTGTGTTAATTTTGTATCCAGCAATTTTACCAACATATTCAACTTGAGAAACTACAGTCCCTTGACCACCCTAACTGATATAAAAGTGATAACCTGAAAGACTATCAAGCCTAGAACATGGAGACAAAGAGTTGACAATGATCCTAGCTTGTTGATACATCCTAGAAGATAACCATTAGACCTGTAGGTGAAGATTTACACGAATTCTTGCTCGAGGGTTCATAACCGTTGATAATTCCAGTTCTTCATCGACAGAACAGGACCTTTCTTGAGCAAATCACGTGTTTCAGGTCAGAGATCCTGGAACATGATGAGGAGGTGTCATTAATCCATTTGATCATTTGAGTCACAATTGCAAGCTGTAGGGACATCTTGAGTTGACAAGGAACAAGCAAACTACAAGTTAACTGTGGATGCGTTTAGAAATTGAACTAATTGGTTTGGTAGAGTGTGTGCAAGATCCTAGATGCTCTGCATCACTTATGCTTTCCTCATACGCGACTTCCTTAATAACCTTAATAAGTTTTAAAGGAAATATACTATAATAATAGGACCTGTACTTTTTGACCAAATACAATGACAATATATAATGTTGCACGTGTTTGATTGGCATCCTATGGATGATGGCACTTGTAATGCACATTTCAACAACATGTCACAATTCCTCTGAGAAAAAAATGCAATGAACAACAACTAATGTTCTCAAAAATCATTTTATTCGTTTCCAAAGCTCCAACATTAATGTCTCTATGCAAATACAGTGTCGTAGGCACATTATTCATTCAACTGTGTCACGGGTGGCTCTTAATGTCCCGATGATCACCACATTTATCTGGAGAAAAGCTTATTCATAACCATATGTATGACACAACTAAATAAAACAGGTTCTTCAATTTCGAAAACATGTTGATGTGGGGTGTTGCAAGCTGGTGAATGAGTTCAGATGCACTGCCTCCTGGATGCTTTCTTCACACATGCACCTTCCTATAGATCCGTAATAGGAAGCGTATGATCCGTATACTCTTCCCGTGACAATATACAAAATTCAAGTTTCACACCAAAAATGCTTACAATAATATCAATCCAAGAAAATAAGCAAAAATAAATGAATTCTCAGTTATTCAGTTATTCAGTAATGTTGGAAAATTATCAGCAAAAATAAATAAAGGCAGTTATTCAGTAATGTTGGAAAATTATCAGCAACAAAGAAATAAAGATATAACACATTATGGTGTCAAAACTATTTTGATTAGCAGGAGCACTCACCTTCAACCCTTCTGGAGAAATTTAATCCAACGATAACCCACCAGCTTGTGCAATGTTAGATGCAGCATTGAATAAAGTACACATGACACGATTGAAATCATTTACAATAAGAAATCCATCAGAGAACCGAAGCTCATTCGGAACAACAGTCCATCCAAAACAAACACCTGCAAAGCCAACATATTTCAAGAATGATGCAGTCTTGATAGCAGCCTACAACACAATTTATAACACTACTAATTTTATAAATTTATTCATCAAAAGTTGAAAAAAACAAATGAAATATACCTTACACGGTTAAACTATTATTGCACTATTAACATTGTTACACTATGATAAAATATTTAAAGTAAATTAATAAAAGTATCTGCATAGTCTGTGATCAATCATTAGTATAAGAACATAAGATTTTTTCTAATTCCTATGGAATCTAAAAGATGATGATATTACAACCAAAATTAACAAGGTGAAATACTTCGCAATATATAATTTGATTGTTCTACACTTTTAGCGTCGGTGATGAAATTATAATTATTTTCCTGTGCTTGGTGCAGTAAGTTATAAATTTTTGTATTTGGTTCCTAGAGTACGGATTGCAGTATTTGTTGGTGTTGGTTCTAAGTGCCTATAATTTGATAGGATTAAAGGTAAGTAGCCGATACGGCACCCCTAGAGCCCCTGGAGCTGGTACGACACGTTTCGGGAGTGGGAGCAGCTTGGGAGAGGCTAGGCATGTCCGGGTACGGTTGGGTACATCTGCAGACATAACCAGCCATATCCTGGTGTTCTCTCACCCAAAACTGTGTTTTTTTTTTAAATTCTGGTTTAAACTTAATATATCATTACAGCAGAAATTACAGTTTTCATAGCACCATTATTCTAGAGAAGGTATAGTTTAAATTTAATATATCATTAGAACAGAAATTACAGTTTTCACAGCACCATTATTCTATAGAAGGTATATTTTAAATTTAATAAATCATTACAGCAGAAATTACAGTTTTCACAGCACCATTATTCTACAAAAGGTATATTTTAAATTTAATATATCATTACAACAGAAATTAGGATTTTCACAACACCATTATTCTAAAGAAGGTATATTTTAAATTTAATATGTAATTACAACAGAAATTACAGTTTCCACAGCATAATTATTCTACAGAAGGTACCAAGTACAAGCCATCATAAATACGGATAAAAATAACATGTATGAGATAAATCATAAATGTAATAAACACCTCAACTAGATATGGTAGGGACAATTGAAATTATGAATGTACGAGTAGTTTGTTGTGGCTATTTAGCTTGTTTTGTTTTTCATATGCATAATATGTGGTTAATTCTTATTTAGAAGGCTGAAATTTATATCTTTTTAATTTTTATATATTTTGTCTTGTCGTATCATACGCCGTATCCAAGCCCAAAATTTATTTTTCCGTTTCCATGTATCCGATAGCGAAGACAAAGAATGATTTATTCAATGTATTCAATGTGTTTACAAAACAACGGACAAGAAGAATATAAAACAATGGAACAGCTACACAAGGCGTGACGGTTAAGGAGTAACCGTATGCAGCATAGGATGTATTAATTAAGCTAACATTCCCCTTTAATACATTGTTCCTACATATGTACCCCCTAAACAAATCAAACTTCACCTTGCCGAGAGGCTTGGTGAGAATATCTGCAACCTGAAAATCAGTAGGGCGATGGAGCTGAATTTGGTGGTTCAAGACTTGTTCACGAATGTAGTGACACTCAACCTCAATATGCTTTGTTTGTTCATGAAAAATAGGATAGTTCACAAGCTTCAACACACCTTGATTGTCGCAGTGAATGATGGGAGGTTTCTCTTCAGGAATCCCTATATCTACAAGAATGCGACATAACCAAATCACTTCACACATAGCTCTTCATGAGGCGCAGTATTCAGCCTCAGTCGATGAGAGAGAAACAATAGTTTGCTTCTTCCTAATCCACGAGATAGGTGCAAATACGAGATGAAAAACATGCCCTGAAGTGGATTTCCTATAAGAAGAACTGAGTGTTCTTCTGATACTCTAGACGAAAGTCAATTGTAGCTCAGACGTATCTCAACACATGCTTTGTTGCTGTCCAATGACATTTCTTCGGCTCCTACATAAATCTAGCAAGATAGCTCACTTCAAAGCAAAGATATGGCCTGGTATAAGTCAAGTAAATGAGACACCCCACAAGCTACCCGTAGTGAGTGCCATCTACTTGCGGTGAATCCTGGAATCTAGATAATTGCAAACCTTTTTCCATAGGTGTGGACATTGGTTTACAATCTGACATTCCATACTTCTCCAGGAGTGTCTTGGCATATTTCATTTGGGAGACAAAGATATGATTCTTCATCTGCCATATCTCTAAGCCAAGATAGTAGTGAAGTAGCCCTAAATTGGTCATGTCAAAGGATTTCTTTAGATCATTCTTTACATCATCCACAAGATTGTCAGAACTTCCTATGATCACAAGATCATCTACGTACAAAACCATAATAACAATCTTTGTTCCTATCTTCTTGATATACAAATTTGTATTTGAGGGGCTACGAGTGAATCCATGCTGCAATAGGTGATCATCAATTTTTATATACCATGCCCTAGGTGCTTGTTTGAGTCCATAAAGTGACTTTATCAGACGACATACCTTGTGTGGTTGATGCTCATCTACAAACCCTTCAGGTTGGGCCATGTATACTTCTTCTTTGAGATCACCATTTAGAAAAGCACTCTTGACATTCATCTCGCTAAAGTTTCCATCCATTTTCTTTGCCATTTCATAGAAAAATATGATGGTTTTATCTTGTTGTGGGCACAAAGGTCTCGTCATAGTCAATTCCTTCTTGCTTTGAGCATAACCCTTTCGCAACAAGTCGTGATTTGTGTTTTTCAATTGAACCATCTGCCTTATATTTTGTTTTGAAAATCCATTTGCAGCAAATGGATTTCTTACCTAGAGGTAGATCGACAAGTTCCCATGTCTGATTCTGAAGTAGGGAATCATATTCAGCATTCATAGCTTGTTTCCACTATGGTTGGTCTAATTCCTCACGAACAATGCCAAGTTTAGTACTATTAACAACTAAACTCATGAGTGCAAAATTTACCTCATGTCTGGCTTGACTTCGTGTTCTGACTCCCGTAGAAGTGCTTGGAAGTGAGTTCAGGTGTGCATCCCCAATAGTATTCTGGACCCATTTCGGACGTTGGTGCTACTGCTGCTGATGTGAAGATGTGTTTTCCAGTGTGCCTAGATCAACAAATAAGTCTCCACTCAGCTCTTCTTCTCTCTGAGAAGAATCATCTTGCCCATCATCTGGATGTGTGAGCAATCTATGTGACGAGGTCGGTACTGGATCTCCATTGTGTGGCAGGGAGTCAAAGGATGACTCATCACACACCACATCTTGACTGTCGTAGATTTTCTTCATCTTAGGATCCATAAGACGATATTCCTTTGAGGTAAAACTCTCAAATGATAGATAGAAGGTTTACGACTACCCATACCTCTTTCGGTGTCCTATTCTCGTAAGATCTTTGCATGGGTGCCCAGTTGAGTAGATACACTTTGTCTAGACGCTTTTGCCCAAAACTCGATCCTCCAACTTGGTGGTGGAGAGCATACAATGAGGCATCTCCATGACAGGTCTTGTTGTGTCACTTGGAAATCCCATTATGTTGGGCGTGTAGGGTGTAGTTAGATGTTGCTGAATGCCATGATGCTTCGGTATGCTAAGAACTTCTTCTATACAAATTCCCCCTTGATCTATGCGAAGGAGAAGGAGAGGCTTCCCAGACTTCCGGTGGCTAGCTGGTAAAACGCTTGAAATTGGCAAATGCCTAACTCTTCATCCGGAGGAAATATACCCACATTTTCTCGTGAGTAATCATCAATGATGAGCTAGAAGTATTCAAAAACTTGGAAGCTAGCTGGGATGGGTCCGCATAGATTGGTGTGTACAACCCGAATATGCTTCGTAGAATGATAAGAGCTCTTTCTGAATGGACCTCTGTGTTGTTTACCCGCAAGACATCCCGAGAAAATAGGTAAGGAATGGGAGAGTGGAGGAAGCCCTCTTACCATTTCCTTGCCCCGAGCTGGTACAGAGCCTTGCAAAATATGACCATATCAAAAGTGCCATAGTGCAGTGGACTCCACCGTTGAAGCAGACAAATCAATGTTAGATGAAGTGACCACATCCAAGGTGCAAATAGACGGACCTTCATAAATTCTCAAGCAATAACTATGTCTCCTTGGCAAATGATGCAGGACTTGACCCCTTTCTAAAAATGAATTTGACTCGCATTCAATGATTAAGAAGCTGACTCATAGACAAGAGATTTGAAGTGAAACTTAGAACATATAGCACCTTCATGAGTGTACATCTTCGTGTCCCAAGAGGAATGATGACATCACCAATCCCCGCTATAATATACTCCTGATTATCTACAATGGTGATCCGATCTCTAGTGGGCCGGTCACTTAGGGTATGGAAAAACTTCTTATTGTTAGTCATGTGTTTGCTAGTGCCCGAATCAATCAACCAGATGCTTTCGATAGCTATGAAATCTACAAGACTAGGACAATGTCCAAATGAGTTATATCTGGAACCTCTTCATCGGAGGAGGCATCCTGCTGAGCAGCAATATGACCCTTCTACCTTTTATTATGAGCACGCCATTGGGATTTCTTGGAATATCCTTGGCCAGAAGTGCTCTCTTCACCAGAGTTGCCATGCTTGCGACCATTGTAATAATAGTTCGCAATCGTGTGTGTATTCATGGAGAAAATGTGGCACCATCAATCTACCTTGTTGTTCTACTACTTTTGGGGTAGCCATTTGTGATGGCCGCTAAGAAGGTTGCTGCTATGTGGATGTTGCTTCTGATTTTGGGGGATGACTACCCTTTCGAGGCTTGTTGCTATGCTTTTGCCTCATGATGAGAGCCTTGTCTTCGAAGGATTCTTGAACATTCTGAATGGCTTCTTCCTGCTAGAGATAATTCACCAGTGTGGAAAAACTCACCTCCTATTGAGTGATGGTCAACGTGGTGATCAATGTCCGAAACCGGGAAGGAAGAGCTCGTAAGGTGAGCGGGACTAGTAACATGTCATCCACCATTTTACCGAGAGCAGAAAGTTCTGTGCGTAGCTCAGCCACACGCCACAAGAAGGCTTCGACTGATTCGCCATCATGCGCACTCATCATGTGAATATTTGTCTAAAGATGAAACATCATCATCAGATTCTTTGCTTCATAGAAGGTACACAACGTGGCCCATGCCATAGAGGAAGTGGTTGCTTCCCGAATGTGAGGTTGAACCTCATCAGAAAGGCTTAGAGTGATAAGCATTAATGCTTTTGCATCAGCCTTTTCATACTTAGCCAACAGATCAACGTCATGGAGGGGTGTTCATCACGAAATGATGCCCCAAATATATTCAAACTAAAGAATTGTCTACATCTTGGTTTTCCATGCGGAAAAATTTGGCCCTTTTAGGAACTGGGCATTCGACAAAAAAATGTGAGGTGCAGACATTTCCAAAAACTCAAAATTGTATTTTATTTATTGATTCTTCAAAAATAGTTACAAATGCTTACTATCGAAGGCACATGTCATGAAGATGTGCTCTATAAGCTCGCAGAGACATGCGGATGCTCCCGTTGGCGTTACTTCATTCATCATCTGCATCATATCCACAGTCCAATTCTTCATGGATTCAAGTGTGTGAGCAAGACACGTCGAACCAAAAACAATCGAACAATCCTTGACACACCAATTTGTCAAATAATAACTTGTCGTTATTCAAAGCAATTCATTGAGCAAGGAAAAATAGATGCCGGTGGTGTACTCTTGGGCTCTCAAAGGCAACTCAATGGAAGGGTTGCTCGCAACATTCTCGGCATTGAAAATGTGCAACATGTATGTGGCGAGGTAATCTGGATGCTGCAGGTTTCGATGTTCTTTAGGCTCTTCACGCCGGCGACCGGGTAGACACTTCCATGCTCATGAAGACAAGAAAAAACTGGTTTGGGCATGTTTTTCTTTTCTCCATGCATGGCTGCAAGTCTCACATGGTCTGCAGCCTCCTCATTGCTTCCACGCTTCTCCTCTTGTTTTGATACCAATGTTGGTTTTGCAGGATGTGGTTTCCCTTGCTGCATATGCGCAGCTTGGTATTGGCGGCTTACCAACCCAAAACTACATGCGAGTCTTGGTGTTGGCTGCTCCTTCCTTGGCGGTGCTTCCTCATGGCTCACCAACACTCTACGCCAAAGCTTCGCCCACATGGCTAACACAAACCTCCGTGCATAGCACAAGACCTTTACTGAGGCTCGATACCAATGATAGCAGAGACAAAGAATGATTTATTCAATGTATTCAATGTGTTTACAAAATAGCAAACAAGAAGAATATAAAATAATAGAATGGTTACACAAGGCATGGATGGTTAAGGAGTAACCGTATACAAACATAGGATGTATTAAATTAAGCTAACAAAGATCGGATACTCAGTACTGCTCCCATATCCAAAACGTATCAAATACTTAGGATTAAAGTGTTTCATATGTGGATGATACTAGTTATAAGTGGACTTGAGCATTTTTAGACAATTGCTTTAAAAACTCTTGTCTGATCACTTTACCCACAAAGCTTGCATGAATCAATCTAGGCTAGAAATAGTTGGAAGCATTTAACTATATAAATTTCACTCTACAAATTAATTGTTATAAAATTTTAGTTATATATCCCCAACATTTATTATGTAAATTTTCTAAATATTTATTTATTCAAGACTTTCTATGCTTTTGGATTTATGATTGTGTGCATGATAGGACAACAAGTTTTTCCCATATATGTGAATGTGGTTGAAAGGTCATACTTGATAGCTCGACAATGTGGCAAATTTGTTTTTTCAAAATATTGACATTAATTGCCTAATAATATAATTATTCCCCTTTTTGTAGGGATTTTCACGGATGATTCTTAGCTCGGTTTGTATGATACATTATTATGGCACACATAATGGGCACCTACAAGAATAACACAGGACCCTACATATATGGAAACAATTTACCCTATTTTTTAGGTTTGATAATTGATTCTTCTTGACCATCCTTTTGTAACTTTGTTGATTATAGAGTTCTCTCACATGAATAATTTGATAGTTTTCTTAAAAGAGAAATTGACATGACATGCGATAAAGTTCAAATATCAAACTTATGTCATAAGAATCAATTCTTGAGTTTCTACACTGAAATTTATATCTCGTAGAGATACTTCTTTTTCTTCCTCTAACAAGTGCAATTTTACTTTTATTGTTGGCAAGCCTTTTGACACTATTAAATCAGCATTTATTCTTATATGTAAAATAAATTACTAACAAAATAGAAGATTTTCATGATTGTTCACTTACCCACCAAGAGTCAATAGAAAGATTTTCTGAAAAAGAGCATGCATTAATGTTAGTATTAACTCTACAATGGTTCCAACTATAACATATGGAGGACCATTCTAAAGAAAAGGAAAATACATATTTAGAAATTCCCATTAAATCATGTGTTGAAATACATACTCAAAACAAGTGAAATTTGGAGTCTAATACATCCTATTAACACTAGACGTGCCATATTTGATGAATATATAACAAGAAATCAACACTATTTGAAACATACATTTCCGCATGTAGACAATTCTCATCAATGTTTTCCATATCATTATTAGATATCTATGTTATCATTGTAAATGCATTAAAAATTCCAATAGTGGTTTCCATTAGTACAAATGGAAAATGACATGAATTTTATTTTAGGGTAACAAACAATTTGAATACAGGAGAATATAGTCCTACCTGTGTCGAGAGATGATTTTTTGCTGAAGTTGTGCCAAATCTCCTAGAAATACAAATTTGAGCTGTTTTTATAAACTATATAAATTTGAGTCTTATGTTTCTACACAAATGCACAAGCAAGGGTTCAATTTATGGTTAACCTCAAAATTCACCTGATTACAAGACAATCCATTTGAATAAATTTCTTAGCATCAATAGATTTGTTCCTGAAATGTTGGAAATATTAGAAATGGAAGAAAGAAAACATAGTTCAAGTATTACAAGAATGAAATGTGCAAAAACACATACTTTGTTGCTGCTACTTCTACTCTACCTTTAATTACATAACATCTGGTAGAGAGGGCACTAAGAAGGTTTCCAATTATCTCTCAATGCTCTTCTTTTATTACTCTACCCAGCCATGCTCATGTAGCATTAACCCCTCCTCCTCCCCACAGTAGGAACAAGTCTCGAATGGCATTTAGTATACCCACCAAAATAAGCTAAAGCAGAATCAAATAAACCATCCAAATCCCTCATTTGTATACAATCAATAAATAAAAGACTCGGATTCATGTATAACCATAGGAAAAGAACCCAAGTGCAACCAAATTAGAGTAAAACCTACTCTTAGTTAAATCGTAGAAAGCATTCAATCAAATGAGAAGTGTTTGGTTTAAGATTAGTTTAAAAGTATGGTACAAGAAAGCTTAAAAACATTACAGTTGAGAGAATGTAAATGGGTCCAAATGAAATGAAGAATGAGTGAGAAATCATAAGAAAACCTTGGTTTTCCTTCCTAGAGCCGATCAGAGATCCTCCGACCACCGATCCCCAAATGGTGTCCATTGGGCCTTACCACAATCATCGCTTCCTGAGGGATGTAGAGAAACAAAGAGACAATCGCAAGCAGGTGCAAGGCATGGAATCCGACAAGCTGGTTGTCACTCGCAGATTCTGGAACCTTCACCAAAATTCTTGGATACTCAGCTTGCTGAGATGTGCTTTGTGGACGTGGCATTCATGCTGGAGTTCCTTAATTATTTCTTAACAGGAACCAATCTGCATGTAGATCACAGCTAAATTACAACCCCATACAAAGGATGGAGTCACGAGGAACATGGAAAGTGCACGGATCCCATTTTCTACCAGTAGAGCAACAACCATGTCCTTTTCACCATTCTCATGGATGTGATGAAGTTGGAGAACCAGTTTCCCTACCTCTTCTCATAGAAGCCATGAAATATGGTGGCGGGGGCAGCGGCACACAAAGATGGAAGATTTGGGGCTTCCTTAACAAAAACCCTTGAGGTGCACCTGTATTTTTATGACCTCACTCACCTCTGTCCCTGCTGAAATCTTGACGTGCCTTTGCCTGGTGAAATCCTCACACACCTCTACCCTGCCAAAATCCCTCATGCGCTTATGCCCTATAAAAAATACCTCACGTGCTTCTCCATACTCCCAACAAAAACCCTAAAAGAAGATGCACCTTCCTCTTTGACCCCGAATCGAAGAAAGAGTATACACTTTGATGTACAATTAAACTTAAAATATATACATTAATATTAAAATTAAATTAAAAAATAAAAAAGACGTAAATTAGAGACAAAAATATGGGGAGGGTATTAATTAAAGACAAGAATATATTTTTGTCTCTAATTAAAATCTCAAAACACCCCCTCTTGTAATAGTGCTTTACACACATAAATAAACCAATTATGAGTTGATGAGTTACAAAATAGGCTAAAAAGTGAACTTGATCTGATTTGAGACCAAGCAATGAATAATAATAGCTCCCAACAAAAAATATGACTAATAACTCTAAAACACCCATGGCGAGCTATGCAAACGAAACGATGAGGTAAACTGAAAATAATGCAACAGGCTCGAACATGGGTGAGGTGCCGAGCTATCCAAAAGGAACAAATAGAGCTTAAATCCAAAACAAAAAATGGCGATCTAAATCTCAACAGGTGAGCTTGATCTTAAATGCAACATGAATACCACAAATACATGACCACCCAAAATATAGCACACCCAACTGAGAAGAACCCACCACCAAGCTAATGATAAAATTAATCATGTTGGGTACCAAGCCATAGATAGTATGTGAGTTGGGTCAGTACAAGGTTAAGTCTGAGCTAGCATGGCAATATAATGACAATAAACTTAGATCTGTAAACCCTACAAATACCTCAAGCTGGAATGCAAAAAACACACACCCAAATGAATCTGAGGCAGATCAAGGGGTAGAATATGAGTAACATCAAACCCCGATGATCTAAGATAAAAAAATAGAATACCAATCTCGACCATGAAAAAATAGAATCGACCAAAATCATGAACGAGTAGGTTATAATGGATCTTGATAGCCTCAATAAGAAATGAGAAGATTAAAGGGCTCAAAAACCCATATGCACGAGTTAGTAGAAAACCAGAGCTTAAGTCCTCTTTAATGGTGGCCATGGTAAAACAAATAGCTACAACTGAAATATTTCTAACCAAAAATAGAGCTTCAACAACAAATAACTGACAACATCTATTTGAGAATGCAAGGACACAGAGATGAAAAATACAAAACAAATTGTTCAACCTTTTGATTGCAAAACCAGACCATAGAACGAGTAAAGATAGCTCTAAAACCAAAATAATGGAAGACAACACAAAAAAAAATGACATATTTTCTCCTCCAACTAGCCACTCCACAAACAAGAAAATCCCAAATGAAATATTTTTAGCTTTTCCACCCTGATTGGAAGAGTTAACTCAAGGAGATTTCAACTATGGTAAAGTTAAGTATAGTTTGAACCCTATAAATTTCCAAAAATGGTGCAAGGTTGTAATATTTTGTCGAGAGATCCTTCTTTTAAATATGATCCTTCTCGTTATATTAAATTCCAATACTCCAATTAGCATTAATTGTTGTGAAGTATCTTCATCATGCATATTCAAGAGGGAATAACTTAATCAATAAACAACACATAGAGAGACTGCAAATCTCACTTTTCTTCTTTATTGATTCACAGAAAGTACAAAATATACTTCTTCTAATTCTTCCTACCCTTGTATCTCTCAGTATTGCCACACCTATAGACACACTAATATGATACAACCAAGAAAATACTCAATTATTTTTGTACCGTAAACACCCACGGAAGATTACATTCCACCTCAATTAATTAATTCCCAAATCTAGAACAACTCAAATAATCTCATATTTCACTCAACAAAATACAAAATATAATAATCTATTGAAACCTATTTTATGCCCCTAATGATGACAAGGCCAAAGATACATTATTTTGACAATTTATCGCTAACTAACTTTTCGGTGATATTATAATAATTACACAATATCACTTACCAATCTTTATTTAACTCTCCCTTATGGAATAAAATTGTCATTATGCTCAATTGTTATGATGCTCCACTACCATGATGCTTCTGCATATAAAAAGTTTTGCTTTCCCACATACCCACGTAAGTTGGACTTTTGAAATGTTTTAATCATTTTTGCATGTGTGGGGGTGTGAAAAAAATTGGCCTTTCCAAAGTCAAAATTACCAATGATCACCCATACATGTGCATATATGACAAAAGAAAAGCCAAAAATTGCCAAATTTACCTTAATTTCTCCAAAGTGCTTGTACTCTCACCTTAGCTCTTCCTAAATTTTAGAACCTTTTACCTTAATTTTTTGCAAATTGGTAGTTTGACCAAGTCAATAATGAGGTTGACCAATCTTGAAATAGACATGAAATTTTATTTTTAGCCTTGATTCACCCCATACATATTTTTTCAATGTTATGATTAGCTTTTTTTGTAATGGAAAATAAGTCAAATTGTGTAAAAATGACTAATATTGGATTTTTCTCAAATTAGCAATTAATCCAAACCGAGGTTGAGAGTGTTATTTTTAGAAATGAGTTGAGTCAAATTTTGTTTATTTTTGCTATATGTACCCTTTCTTTCCAAGTAAGAAGGAGACTTATTCATTCTATATGCTTAGGTTATGAAGAGATTGTACTATAGCACCTTGTTAAAGCAATATAAAGACTCATTGTCCTCTATATGAAATTTTTTGAAGTGTGTTACAGAAATATTATGGTATGTTTTAGTGAATGATTTATATCCTTTGCATTATCAATATTTTCAAACAGCTCCATTAAGTAGTTTTGTATCTTTTACAGATTATTGTAAGTGGATGTTAGCTTGTTGAATAAATTCTGTAAGTGGAATAAGACCCAGATATGCCCTCCCATCATTTGAAAACAACTTGTTATTTCCTTTAGTGAATTGTAAAATCCAATAAAAAAAATATGGAGTGAATTTTATCAGATCTTTAAAAGTTTATCCAAGTGTGTTTTTGTAAGTATAATTTTCCAAAACGTTTTTGTAGGACCTATTTTAAACGACTTCATTAATTTTATGTTTATTTATTTCCCTTAACACTCACTATAGAATTAGTTTAGGTTATTAATCCTAGGGAACCATCCCTCTCTATAGGTTCTCCTCAACCCAAGTGGCCCATAGCTCATAATATTTCCCATTGTATCAATCGGCGAAGATTTTCTTGCACTTCTTCATCTTGGGTGCACTCCAGTTGATAAAAAAATTTGGCATGCCCGATGGGACAATTGAACTCATATTTTTTTAGGTGTTCCATAAAATCCTATCCATTTTCATAATTTTTTCCAAGTTTGATGTGTGCTTGGTAAAATTCCCTCCTTTAGAGGCATATTTTCTAAACATTTTAGGTTACTTTATTGATCCAAACAACCCACTTTTCCAAACAAGGTCTTATCCTCCATGTTTTCCATCTATTTTGATTTCATGCAAACATGATTCCAACTCCTAATTGGAATTCCTTTCCCCAAGAGTAGAAGTATCATCCGAATCCACCTCGTTTTTACCAATATCATCCTCTAAATTATTCTTATAACCCTTATCACAATGCACATGCCCACAATCCAAATCTTTCTAGTCAATATTCTTATCCTTATTATTATTATGTTGTTTATGAATAGGAATATGTTCATTATGCACATGGATATGTAAGTTATGAAAGAAATTACATGCCTTACAATGATTTTGACAACAAACTTCGAGAGGTTATTGAAAGAATATTATGTTTTCAAGGAACTATTATAACATTTGCAAGAATTAGAGGATAATAAGGAAAAGGTGGAAGAACCATGTCAATGGAATGTTCCTACTTTCCTTCCTCGTCGTAATCCAATACCCATTTCTTGTGAACCATCGTAGCCAATTTCAAATTCCTATTTTTCTCAACAAAGGCAATTTCCACTCCCTCCCTTCCATGAGCTTATTTTGCACCCTTCCCCTTTGTACAAATATTTTGAAACCAAGTAAAAACCTAACCCACCCTCCTTTTTCATTCCCAAGCCCAATTTGGGAAGGAAAAATTAAGAAAAATCAGTCGAGGAGGGTAACCAACTAAAGAAACCAGTAGAGAATAGTTTATGAAAAATTTGAATGATTGGATTTTAAAATTTGAGTCCAATCAGATTCCACAGCTAGTAAAAGAGTGCAAGAAAGAGGGGGAAGTTTCAAAGAATAAAAATGGCTATGATCATCAAGTAAAGGTTAGTAAAAATTTCTTCATTCTCTTGATATGTAAAGTAAAGATGATGTTTTGAATGAGCATGTGGAAGAGCCTAATTTTCATATCAGCAATCTTGAGATTATACCATATTCTAGTAAGGAAACTAATTCAAAAATATTTTCTAATTTGTATGATTCTAATTTAGAGGATAAAAAATTCTAACCATACAAGAACTTTTTACCATAAGTGATCATAATTTAGATCTAAATAAGGAGCATTTGCATATTAAATATGAGGAATAATCAAAAGATTTAGAGTTTTCTTATGATCTTAATAAGGATGATTTAAGATTAGAAAAATTCTTGCTATATAAGGATACTTATAAGAATGAAGAGGATGAAGGAAAACATAGCTTATATAAACTTCCAAATAGCCATACTTAATAGGAAACAACAAAGAAACTCAAACTCAAAGGATCCTTTCTCAACCATGAACAATAAATAAGTATTTTTAAACACTAAGGTCATCCATGAGAAAGAGGAAGGAAGGTTTCCAACTAAGCAAGATGATGTAGCTGAATGAAAATATCCTTATTGCTATGCATGATTAGAGTGTTTTCCACTCCTGAAGGTTACAATTCACAAAGAACGTCATTAGACATTGCAATCATCTAAGGAGGGTAGAAAGTTTTCAAAAGAATAAGTTTGACCTTTCGATTGCATGGTATATCAAAATGATGAATGAAATGATGACATCATTGAAAAACAATTCTTTTATAAGATTCCAAATGTGCTCAAACATGATGCGGAAAGTGAGAAAACAAGGAAAACCAGAACGGGTAGTTTTTGACTTTGAGAATACCATGCCCAGTCATATACTTGGTTGATTTGGGACTAAGATCAACATCATCAATAGTTATGCTTGAATCAAAGCACAGAATAAGCTTCATGTTCTCAAAATTCAACCTCAATACCTCCACAATCATGTTGTAGATCTAGTAGAGGTATTTAGCTTGTTCTGATTAATGTTTTGAGATAACCAAAGGTAGAAACAATGTTTTCACTCTTACGATGTGATCTAGTTATAATTTTGATCTTATGGTCACATGATTTTAGAAAGAGAAACTACTTCACTTTGCATGAATCAGATTTGTTTAGGGTATCATTTCATTAGTTAGAGTATGTTCGTGTAGGTTTTTATTTGCAAAATAATTTCTTGTGCACACTCTGCATGCTTCTACTTAGAGCATGTGTGATTTTTAATCCTTGATAGGATATTTTTATTTCTTTCGAGTGTATTTTTTCACATGTTATAGTTGTTGTTTTTCAATTTTGGTGGAGGATTTTTAATCTTGGACATGTTTTCTTGGTATTAGGTATGCTTGGTCAACCTTACACAAAGGTTTAAGATTGTTTTGTATGGTTGAAAGAGATTAGATTCGAGGTAATTACAAATTAGTAGGTAATTAGTCCAATAAATCCATAAAGAATGTTGACCATTTTTTGGTCACCATAGGGAAGCGCCATAAAACAAATTCAAGTTACTCAATTTTGATGGTTGATTGGCCAACACAAAGGTAGTAATCCGCTAACAATGTGGCTATATAATGTTCATTTCTCATGTATGATGCCTTTCTAGTTGTCATCTTCATCAAGATAATGCATCAACCATTCAAGACTATTGTAAGTGCCGATAAATATGGGAAAGGAATCATCCATTAGAAGTGAACATAGTGGGACAACAAGATATCAGATTGCAAATTGGAAAACCCGTAGATGTTAACGAAAGTCACAAGATTCTAAAGAGGATCATTCATTCATATTTTCGCTTTTAGTTTCAAATCTTTGGAAAAGGTACAAACAAGTTGTTCTTAGTTCCTATTGATTATATGTAATTGTGTTCTACATTAAGTTTTAGATGTTCATTTTAGTTATGCAACTAAAAATAAATGTAAAGAAAGTAGCATACAACTAGTTTCATAGAACAATTTTATATGGTCATAAGGAAAGTTTACAAGTTTGATGTTATCTCTCGAAAGTGCACCCTAGTTAAGAGATGACAAAGCGGGGTTCTAATTTTTCTTGATCTCTCACATTACTAGATACAATGGAAACACCTTAGGTCTGTGGGTACACCTATTGTTGAGGTGAGTCTTAGATATCAAGGCTGGTTCCTTATTGATGTATCCTAAACTAATCTTTTTAGGGTTTTGAGGGTAAAAAATGACTCGTAATCGAAATTGAAATGGGTGATACACCCAACTTATTGAGGATTTGACTGAGTATATGCATAGTAAAAATTGAGAATGAATTTTAGATGCGCAAACCAATGGTATTTAGCAAAATATTAAGGAAAAACACTTGTATTGAGGGATAAATCACAACAACACAAATAGCTAAACATGCATATTAAGACTATGCAAAAATACCAGATTTGCAGCAAGGTAAGATGATTAATCAGGAATTAACATTCACAAGAATTAATGGAAAGATACACATCACTACAAATAATTAGAAAGGCCAAAACTAATCATCGTTCAAGGTTAAACAAGCGAGAATACACTTCAACACTCCTATGTCCGAAAATTTCTTCTTGTGCCTTGATAGTGCACACACATGATATAGCAAAATAATTCACCCAACCCATCCTAAAAACAAACTACAGTTTGTAATTGCCCATGCATGATAATTTTACCCTTTTATCATGAATAAATAAAGGGGTAAAAACAGACATGTTGATTATAATGAGGCATTAATAGCCTTTGTTACAAAAAAAAAAACACTTAGTCAAAGTGTATATGACTATTCTATTTTAGATGCAATTAATATTTTAGGTGAATATTTTGGCTAATATTAGCCACTTGCTTGTTGTGCAAGTCTTCTCCAATGTAAGTGCATGATCTTTGTCTTGTTTTGCATGATGTGACACTTGTCTTCTTTATCCTCTTGCATGGTATTATGTCTTCATCTCTATTATGTCCTCTTTATTTTATTTAAAATAAGGTAATTAGGACTTCACTTTAATTATTTAAGCCTCTAATGTTGACATTTGTATACATGCAAGAATAAATTATTTTCCTACTTTTGAAAAATAAAGCAATCATTCTCTTCTTGTAGGGACCACTTGAAACATGTAAGAATAAAATATCCTCCTCTTTTTGTAGATAATAAGGTCTTTTGCAAAGAATAAGGTAACTGATGTTGACCTTATTTTGTGCATTGATTTTACTAAGCATGGAATATGATTGTTGACTAACCCATAAAAGGGACCACCCTTGACCTTGGCATGTACATGATTTTTAGAAGCATGGGGCTTTTGGTTTTACATGGCATATAATTAAATAATAATTATGGACCCCTTTATAATCATTGATATATTTTGCACACTTGGCAAAGGTTTAGTTTTCGGTCTAATCATCACCGAGCATGTTATTGTCATTGACCATATTATTATCAGTATTTCTTAGATAGTTGATGGCATATCGTTATAGTTAATACCTTTGGTTAGGAGACATAATGATTAAATGGGACTTGGTCCCTTCCAAAAACGCTCTGACACTTCATGCTTTGTCTGTGCAACTAACCTAACCATTATGGTTAGAATTTTTGAGTCTTTAAAAGAGATCCTTCCATGTGTATATTTGAAACCTGAGGTCAGGTTGAGTAACTCAAGGGAAGTTATAAATTAATGATATTGAACTCCATCCATCGATCTTTTCTTTGCTTGATCATGATCATTGATTTTCTGAAACTATGGTTTTTAATTTACACCGCTTGATCTATACTATGATCATCTTTACCATTGTATTTTGTAATTTTAAATCTAGTGGAGTTAGCAATAATTGTAGTTAGGGCCTAGAGATTGATCTCTAACCATTCATCTTCATCCTTTTTAATCTGGAGCATTGATCATTATAGTTAAGGTGATTTAGGTTGTTGAGATGGGTTTGCATTGTCGATCATTAGATCCTATACTAGATGATTTGAACAATTGATCTTAACTCCTTGATTGAGTTTGTTTTCTTAGAGGTTAGTTGGGTGAACTAAAAAAATTCAACCCTAATCGATCATTTCACTATGTAGTTTTTGTCTACGGGTGAAGCCCTAGAAAACGTTTGTCTCGACATCATTTTTTGATGATTTTGGAGAGATCTGCCAATGTGCAAACTCAGTCTCCTATGAAATCTGGGTGTAAACATTTGGTTTATGTGTCACTTTTGCTTTATTTCGATCTCTCTCGAGAGGTTGGCTGCCATTTTTATCTTCGAAGATCTCATATGTGCCATTTTTGACTCTATGAGGTTAAGTGGCTCGAGAGCTGGTAGTTCTCTACCATATTTTCTCTGTTTTGAGATCTTTGTGATGTTTTTGAAATTTTGTGCATACATTTTTATCTCTTTGTCTTCATGCTAATATTTTGAGCTCTTCTTAGAAGTGTTTGAGAGGCGATCGCCATGAAAACAAAGCTTTGAGCTTAGTTTGACTTTTGTATTGTTTATGCATACTTTTTTATTTGATGACTTTGAACCGTGGCCTTTATTTTTAAGAAAAGGTGAGCATTATGATTCTTTTCAACTATGTAATCATTCCATTTTACTCAAATTAGTACTAAAATTCCTTTGAAACTTCATTTTTGTGATCTTTTAGTACGCAACTTGAAAAATGCTCCTGGATTTTTGCTTTTCATGCTTCAACATTTTGTTATTCGAGGGCTTAAAGATTTGTCTAAAATGGTGAGTTTTTGTTCCATTTTTAATAACTTTTGCAAAACTCTTGAAACCAAAATGACCGTAAAGAAAATAGAGTTTTCTTTTCTAAATTTGTAACTTCTTTCAAAACTTTGCAAATGGACTCTCTAAATCAAGAAAACAAAATGGTGAAAATATTTCAATGGTATTCATATTATTTCCTTCATGGTCATTTGCTATTGAATTTTGTTTATTTGATGATATCTCATTATACCCAAGGTGGGTTTGATTATTTTATAAAAAAAAATTTGAAGTGGGTATTTGTTGAACTCTAGATTTTAAACTCTGCATTCTGACTCTTTTCTTGAAGATGATAGTTGGATACTATTTGGTTCTTTAAACTCAGATCTAGTATCTCTTTTGATAGTTATAGCTTTTTATTTTTTTTTTTCTATTGGGTTCGAGCCATTACCCGGTTCATGTATGAACTTTGTATGAATGAAGGGTTTCTGCTTTCTGGTTTATTTTTGTTTCCTTCTTTTGTCATGGTTTGTGAAATTTTCTATATGACCCATTTACTTAAGCTCTTAGGTTTTTGTAGCTCTGCCTTTTGATTTTCTTTCCATGAGGCTTAAGCTATTCTAGATCTATGCTCTAGAATGATGGGTTGTCCATTCTTTGTAAGACCGTAGCTAAAACACCCCTATTTTTGAAGATTTAATGGATATGTTTTTAAAACCTCTTACATTCAGTAATCAACATCTCATTTTTATTTTGTGCATTTGGTACCCTAACATGTCCATTTTACTTTGAAGATGTGGGTACTTGTATTCTTTTTGAAGGCATGACTTATAGCTTTTTCCTCTAGAAGTTGCAGACCGCATTCCTTTTAACAAAGTATGACTAGAATTTATTTTAACTTGTGCAATCTCATGAAAGTGTTTCCAATAAATATCCCATTTATACTTGTAGCATATCATAATTTACACAACTACAAAATTTGTCATTATCTAGCTCTGTATTTGGATATTTTGATTATGTTGCAAATTTGTCAAAAATGAATGCCTTCATATTCAGATCACTAGATCTATTGCTTTTCATTTTCTCCTGAATGAGTGTTTACTAATGCCTAACATTTCTAGTATGATGATAAAATAATTGTACTTTCATGCAAAATAGTAGCTTCCAATTACATGGAATTGTACCTACTTTCACATTAAGTATTTAACTTTGTATAGATTCTACTTTTGCATGTTTGTTCTTAACTGCAACCAGTCTCAGTTAGACTCAACGCCATGCCAAGGTAAGTGGTAATACATTTTTTGGAACTTGTGGTGATCTTCATTCATTTCATACTTTTCATTCTACTCAATTTATGATGACCTTGTTGATCCCATTGTACTTTAAGATGAACCCTACAACTTAGATGAGTTGTTTATGTTTTCAATCATACTTGCAGTACTAAAGCAAGTTTCTTCATTCATTTTGTATTGTCTTCTTACATGTCCTCTACCCTGTAGATTAGTGAAGATTTTGATACTATGTAGATTTGACCTGAATTTGGATATTTTCTGTGCATGTTTGTTCCATAAAGCTTTGCAAAGATGTAACTTGTTTCTTTGAAGATTCACTACTTTGAAAATATGTACTCAACCATTGTGTTTCTAAAAGTAGTCCTGATGCATTGGATGTATTTATTTCTTCTTGAAACTAAATCAGACATATTTCCAAAGTGCACATGTGACATGTATCTTGATGGTTTTTCCAAGTTGTTTAGCAAAAGTGTTTCTTCATTTGAATTTTGTACTTTACTTCTATAACTAAGTGGTAGCATCTTGAACACTTGTTCATACTTTGATCATTGTACCTTTTTCTTAATTTTCAATGCATTATCTCTCGAAATTGCTTCTCTTTCATTTTTAGTTTAGATTCTCTATAACTTTTCTATCATCTGATTTGACCATTACCTTTTATATTCTTGTTGTGTAGGAGTAATGGAAGTATGAAATATTTGTTTTTCCTTGTACAAATAGCTTTGATTTTCTTTGTATACTAAGATCAAAAAATATGAACTGTAGTTAGTAATTAAATAATTTCTTGAAAAGAGTTTGCAATCTACAATATTTGATGTGAATGGTGGCATTATGTATCTCCTTTCTATTTGAAGTGAGTATAGTATGTTGACTTGATGGTATTTGAAACTTTTTTATGGACTACTACTTTTGGTAGTTAATGATTACTTTCTTTGTTTCATTCGTTTCAAGCTATGTTAAATCTTGTTGCAATTGATCAATTTTTAGCTTGATATTCTTTATTTTGCACTAATTAGTAGTCTCGTGTGTTCATATGGCTACAATCCTTCACTGATTTGTATGATTCTACATTTATCCTTATCCTCAAGCTCTAAATTTGATACCCTCTTTTCAGTTGTGCAATTTCGAGTTTGTCTTGAAAGCTTGAAGTGTTATGTATCTTACTTTTGCAAACTTAAAGCATTATGAATTTGATGATTCATTGCTCTCCTTCCAAACCTTTGAAACTTTTTCTTGAAGTTGGTAGTTGAATTTTTGGTTTGAAGGGCAGCTGTAATCATGATGTAAATTACTATAATTTCAATATGTGGCTTGATATTTTTGTATCCTGCATCCTTGTTGGAACTACTCTATGCATTAATGAAGTCCAAACTATAATGAAGTATATTTCCTTTCGATAATGTTGCTTTGAATATTATTAGGAATTTCTATTGAAAATTGTTTTGTACTTTATGAAACAATTCTTTATTCTTTAAATCTTCCTTCAAGTTATAGAAAGTATTACATTTCTGTAGTTTTTTCGGTTATTATAAATACAACAGTTTGTATTTATTTTAATCATCTACATGTACTTGCACACTCAAGACAAATAGTTAGAAAATAAATACGCCTTAGCCTCTCTTATTTTCCATAGTAGTTATCTTTTCTTTTGTTTCCTTTTCTTTCATGATTTTATGTATCATATGTGCTACTGCAAGATACTGTTTTCTCAATTCTATATATGTAACATTGATGTACCTTATGCCTCTTAATTTAGGAGATTCATTTTTGTGAAGCTAATAGCACGGGCATGTAGATTTAATCCCGAGCTCAAAATTTGATAGTCTTTTGTTTCCTTACAAGTACACTAATTTAATGGAATGATGTACGAGAGAAGATGAAGATAAGGAGCCAAAGCGCACAATGAAGACCAAGAGGAAACCCCAAGGCAATGATGGGTTCCTTATACATTCCATTGCTTTTAAATTTATACACATTTATATCTTATTTCAGTAGAGATATGTTATATCCCACAACTTATGTGGGAAACACTAAATTTCTTCATGAATAAATGACATTAATTTCGGTAACTGAGTTGTATACTTCTTTCTGTATTCAACTTTTATGATGGATATTGATTATATGATGAAATAAACTACTCAATCACATGAGTAATAGCATTTGAACATGAATTAATAATGAGATTTAATGTACGTGTAACTTAAAATGAACTCTTTTGCATGAAAAACTATAACCTTGTTTTTTTTATTGAGTTTAACCTCTCACATAAACTATGATTCTCTCCTTTATTAAGGTATTCCATTGGTCATTTGGGGATTTTGTGTTTCATTCTTGAAGAAAAACATGGAATGACAGCTATGTGAGGTGTTACATTCTCATAATGAAACACATAGCAGAAAATTGCATGTTGTTAATCAATTGTTGTAACTGAAAACAAAATGAAAACTATATGACTCCCCCTAGTTAGGTCCATTTCATCAATTCCTTCCATCGAAAACAAAGTTTCAAGTTGCCCATTTTTGCACGAGTAAATTTTTTTCAACATTTCTTGTGATCATGCGAGAAAAGCTACCTGTTAGCTTACGGACCAACACCTTGCTCTTGTCCGTTGGGCATGAAGTTGAAGCATATAACTAAAATATGTATTTTCAAAAACTAAACCTTCAAAAATAAACTAAACACGGAAAGGATCTGTAAACAAGATCACGTGCATGATTACACTTATTGAATTGAAAAACATGCAATGTGCATGAACTACTCTTATTGAAAGGGAAATCCTACTATAAGCAAACACTTTAGGATTTTCAATAACAATGTTTAAGAAACATACCATTTAGACAAATGGGAAGTTCTTCTCCATTCATCCTTGAAAGTTAAAATACATTGTGGTCTTTACAAGATGAAATCATATAAGGACCACTCCAGATAGTGTCAAACTTCTTGTAGTTTCTTGGCTTTACACAATCAACATCCCATTTCAACACAATGTCTCCTTCATTGAAGACTTTGAACTTAGCCTTTTTATCAAATGTTTTCTTGATCTATTTTTTATTATTTTCCATATTCGATAAGACTGATTTCTTAGCTCCTATATCTCCATTAATTCTACATAAAAACCTTCATTGGTTCATTCTAAAGTAGTTTTATCTGATGTAGTAAATCTAATGTGGGTAACTCAACTAAGATGGGAATTCTTGCCTCTCGTTCATAAACAAGCTTGTATGGTGAATTGTCAACTAATATTTTTGGAGTCATTCTACTAGCCCAAAGTGCTCAATTTAACATAAGATATCAAGCTCCTTGGTTTTCCTTGATTTTCTTTTGATGATATTCAAAAGATTTTTGTTAGTACTTTCAGCTAATCCATTACCTTTTGGGTAATACTTACATGAAGTACTCAAATAAATAACATGTTTGACAGCTTAATTTGTTACCTTTACACTAATAAATGTTAAAGCATTATATGAAATGAGAATTTTGGAACACCGAATATGTAAATAATACCTTCATAAAATGATAAGATTGAAGTATCATTAGCTTCTTTCAAAACTACTGTTTCATTCCAATGTGTGAAATAATTCGTAGTAGTTAAGATCCAATTGTGCCCTTATGGAAAAGGTTGATTTATCATGCCGATGAAGTAAATAACCCATTACATGAATGGTTGATCCACTGACATAGGTTTTAGGGGAAGTGAAGCTAAACATTATTTTCCAACAAAGAAAGCACACTTCTTACACTTTCTAATCCATTTGAAACAATCCTTGAATGTATTGGGACAATAGTAACCAACTTTCCTAATTTTTAAAGTTGTAGTACATGCTAAAAAGTGGCCTCCTGTAAGTTCTTCATGAAAATCAAATAATAGTTATTGAACTTTATAATAATCAATACATCGCAGCAAAATTTCATTTATATCCCTTTTAAACAACACACCATCAATGAAAATATAAGGTACATCTTGTAACCTGAAATATATTTGTTTATTCTTGTCCATACCTTCCGGATAAGTACCATGTTGTAAGTAATTAATCAAATCAGTCATCCATCTTGATTCCTAAAATTTTGGATTGAGTTAAGTTGTTGGTTTTTAGGTCAGTAATAAGATTTTTGACTACTAATATGTTATTTCAGCATGTTGTAATGAATTTTTTGATTTTGTAGCCTGTTGTTTTTCCATATCAGTAATCATATGTTCACACAATCCTTTTCCTCAAACTATTTTTGCAACACAGATGTCAACATCATACTCCATAACCTTTGTAATCCAACCTGCTCTCTTCTCATTCAGTTCTTTGTTCAACAAGAATTCTTTAACACTTGGATAAGAAACTAAGACGTATCTTTTTCGAAAGCATGTAATTGAAATTCTTTAATCCTCTAACCATATAAAGTACTTATTTTTCAAGAAAAGTGTACCTTATCTCATAGTCATGTAATATTTTCCCAAAGAAAGCAATTTGTTGCTCAATATTTTCATCATTAACCTGAGTTAATATTGTTGAAATGGTTTTAACTCCTACAAGTTCATACATTGTAAAATCCTTATCAAAATTTAGATTTGCTAGGGTAGGAGCTTGTGAAATAGTTGTCTTGATGGCTTCAAATCATTTTCTTCCTTTGCTGGTCCAAGAGAAAGTTTTATCTTTCTTTAACATGGTTTTTAATGGCTTGACTAATGCTACAAAATATGGAACAAATATTCTAACAAAGTTGATTTTTCCAAGAAAACTTTGTAGTGCTTTCTTATGATGAGGCAAGGATAGCTATGAAATTGCTTCAATTCGAAAGGATCAATAACTAAACCTTGTCTGGAAACAATATGTCCAAGTAATTTACCTTGATGGACTAAAAATATAGACTTTTTGGGATTTAGTGATATTCCAAATTGTCTGCAAAGTTGAAAAGTTTTCCTTAGATGCATAAGATGATCATCCGAATTTTTTTAAATACAATAACATCATCTAAATAAACTAGTATACATTTATTTAATAGATTGTGAAAATCTATGTCCATTGCATGTTGAAATGTTGTACTGGACATTAGAAAGTCCAAAAAGAATTCTTTTGTAAGCATAAGTACCCCACTTTGTAATGAAAGCTATTTTGTATCTATCATCTTCATGCACAAGAATCTGATTGTATTAGCTATAACCATCCAAAAGGGATAACCTATCTGAATCTAAAACCATTCTTAAAATCTAATCCATGTTGGGAAATGGATAATGACCTTTTAAGGAAGCTTTATTAAGATCTCTAAAATCCACACATAGCTATATTTATCGATTCTTTTTCCGAACAGAACAAGATTAGCTACCCAACTTGAATGTTTGACTGAAAGATAATACCTGATTCAATCAGTTTGGATAACTCTTTTCTCATCAAGGTTCAATCTTAGGATTTACAAGCCTTTGTTTTTCCTAACTGGCTTGGAATTTGGCTGCAACTCTATGGTATGCTGAGCTAAACTAGGATCAAAACCTCTTAGATCTTGGTATTTCCAAGAAAAACATCTTTGAACTCTTTACACAAATTAATAAAAGATTCTTTTTCAGCTAAGGAACATACATTTTCGATAAATAATTTATTTTCATCATCAAATAAGATCTCTTCGTAGTTATCTACGTGAGTCAAGATATTTCCTTTATCCTTTCTTAATTGATCATCAAAACTAAAAATATCTTCTAATGTGACCAGTCCTTGGGTAGCTTGTTTTTCTTCAATTGAATAATCTGGTCACCATATAAATGCTACAATTTTTCTTGATTTACTATAGAAAATCTAGTTTCTTGCTGCATAAATCTGCAAATGTACTCATCATCTTCAAAACTTGCCAATTTTCTTCATTACTAAGTAATCTTGAAGGTATGATAATCATTTTTATACCTCAAAGCTAGCACTAACTACTGCAAGTCTTTTTGCATGTTTTTTTCAAATCTTGGAGCAGTTGTATATTAATAGCATCAAAATCCTCCATTAAGTCTAAAACTCTATGTTTGTAAGATTTTAGTAATGAATTCTTACACACATTAAATTTTTTTACTTGATTAATTACTAACTCTGAATCACCAAAAACTTGTAACATGTTGATACCTCTTTTCTAGCCCATTGTAAGCCATGAATTAATGCTTCGTACTCAACTACGTTATAAGTACATGAGAATTGCAGACTTAGAGATGAAAAATACATTTCATTTGTAGGGAAAGTGAGCATCAAACCTGCAACTTTTGCTTTTTTGTTTTTGGCTCCATCGAAATGAACTTTCCATATCCCTTCTATTGTTTTTTCTATTTGTGACAGAAAGGGGATTAGTGCATTTTCTTCATGTAAAAATAAACACCAAATAAATCTTCTTCTGCTTCTTTGAAGGGATCATAAGCATGCTCTTGTTGAGTTTTTTCATCCATAAATAGATTAGAAACACAATCTACTATAGAAATATGTGTTCTAACTTCAAAATTAGATTGATCGATGGTTGCATAATTCATTTGCAGCATTTGAAACAAGAGGCTCAATATGAAATCTATCTAGAGGCTTTGAATTAACAATAAATTTAGTTCCATACCTTGTAGTAAAGAATAAGAATGACCAATCTGAATAAATATAACCTCCTATCTTTGTTTTAAAATCTCTTGATAAGCATAAGGAAAAGTAGGGAGGTAAATCTACAACAGTAACATCTTATAATATAGAAACATTTAGACAAGCATGTAATGTTACCTCAAAATTTTAATCACACTAACTATGTTAATTATTGTTCCATCTAGTTGCAACACACTTTTCTCTATAGGTTCATACTACAGGCTTAATTTTTCTACAATTTCTTTAGGCATTATTGTGTTGCTTGCACCACTATCAACCATACAGCTATGAACTAAATGATCTCCAGTAATCAAATATAGATAAAAGGGTGGTGGATTTTTAATATCATGAGAATTTAAAACCTTTTTACCATCCACTTAACCTCCTTCATGTGATCTTGCTTGATTATACCAAGAACCGTATCTACTTTCTAAGCTTCCTTTTTTGTTTTTTTTGAAGAAATTTGTAACCTAAATAAGCTCATAAGTGAGTATCTCCTGTTGTCCTCGAATACTCGAGAATCCCATAATGAAATATTAATATTATATTTTTTCATTACCTCAACAATATTAAAAGAAGAAACAATCTTTGAAAAATCTTCTACAATTTTAGCATAAGCTTTAGCAAAAACTAACTCTTCTGCTTCAAAGAACTTTTGAAATCTGGGTATGAAAAATCTTCTAGTGAAATTTTTTCTATTTCTCTTTGGGAGTTTAATTACTTGATATTTTGAAAGGAATAACAAAGTTGATTGCTATTTTTTTACCTGTACTTTACCGATTTATTAGTGACCGTAGGCAAAATAGGTATATTTTGTTGTTTTTCTTTATCTTGCACCTTTTCTTGAGACCTAATTATGACTGTAATAAAGTCTTCCTCTCCAAATCTGACAAAATTTTGTTCAAGATATTTCTAACTTTGAGCATCTTGATGCCCACCCTCCATTTTAGGCATAAATAATGCTTCAGATTGAGGTTGTGTAACAAAGCTTATATTCAGGAATGCATTTGGACAATTAACAACTGAATGAGGCTGAATACAAGGTAAAAACCACTCTTTTGAAATCATGTTAACTGGAACAAGAGTGCTAGATGAACTAGGAGCCTTTGGATCAAAATGCTATGGCTGATATTGCTATCTATAGTTCTGATTTTGTTGAAAAATTTGCCTATTCTACCGATTTTGCCCAAGAAGAAGATTGGTAAGGATTTCTAGGCTTAGCTAGTTTGTTTTCAATTGACGTTAATTTCTTTCCCATGGTCTAAAAAGACTTAAATACATCATCTAATGGAGTTTTAACAATAGGCTCTAATATGATAATATGTTGTGGAACATGTGCCAAATTTTCCATAAGAGGCATTGAAGGCCTTGGGGCTAATTTACTAGCTTGAATAAGGTTATTTTCAGCCCTAATGGCAATATCATTAGTTGTTGGGATAGTAGTTCCTCCCATAGAATAAATCATGGCTAAAATATCACCATTTAAATCTCTAAGATAATATAGAAATGCATGATCATCTTGAGGCTTAACACTAGCTGGAATTCTTTCCCAAGTTCTAGCAAATATGATGTTAAAACTAGCTATGAATCCATGAGGAGCTCTTTTGATACAATAAAAGGTTGTTCTATGAGAGATATATTATGATAATTGTCTTGAAATTTCTTAAGTAATTGATCCCCTAACTCATCCTAAGTTTTTATTCTCCCTATCGGTAGAGTCTTGTACCATTACAAAGCTTGTCCTTTAAATGATGCAACTAAAAGTCTTAAGGCTACATCTTCATGAGTTATATTATGAACTATAAAAAGGGATGCAATATATTTAATGTGCTTTGTAGGGGTAATCTAATTTTCACTAGTAAATGAAGGTAAACCTTTTAGGTAAGCAACAGGTATATCATGATAGACTTGAGTTACTAAATTGTTGTCATTAGTAAAGGTCGCAAAATTTCTAGGTGGTTGTAGAGCCATTGGAGTAATAGGGATTTGAAAAATAAGATTAATATGTGGTGAAGGAAGAGGAGGGTTTTTTAAAATGGGCCTATTATAAGGTAAGGTATTTTTAACTCTTCTTCTTCTTTAAGAATTCAAAGGTAAAGAAATAAAATCAACAGGAAGTCCTCTTACCGATGATCTTGTAATCACTTTAGGAATGGAACATGTTGCAAAGCTTGTTTGATATCAGCCTTATGGAGTTGCCAAATAAATCTTTTGATTTTTAGAATAGATTTTTGTAGCTTCTTTCTCCAAAAGTGACTTTCTTTCGCTATAATCTACTGTAAATTGTTGTAATCATACAGTCTAGTCTGTAGTCCCATTGGGCATGCCAAAAATTGTTATCTCTTGAAAGTGCACCCTGGTTGAGAGATGACAACAAGGGTTCTAATATTTCTTGATCTCTCACTTTCATAGATATAATGGAAACACCTCAGGTCTGTGGGTATACCTATTGTTGAGGTGAGTCTTCGGTATCAAGGTTAGTTCCTTATTGATGTATCCTAAACTAATTTTTTGGGGGTTTTGAGGGTAAAAATATGACTGTAACTGAAATTGAAATGGGTGATACACCAAACTTATTGAGGGATTTGACTAATTATATGCACAATAAAATTGAGAATGAATTTTAGATGCACAAACCAATGGTTTTCAGTAGAATATTAAGGAAAACACTTATGTATTGAGGGATAAATCACAACAACACAACAAGATAAACATGCACACTAAGACTATACAAAAAATACCAAATTTACAGCAAGGTAAGATGATTAATCAGGGAATTAACATTCAAAAGAATTAATGGAAAGATACACACCACTACAAATAATTGGAAAGGCCAAAACTAGTTCTCATTCAAGGAAAAATTGGCAGAAATATGCTTCAGCACTCCTATGTCCAAAAATTACTTCTTGTTCCTTGTTAGTGCACAAAATATATAGAAATATACTTCACCCAACCCATCCTAAAAATATAATACAGTTTGTACTCTCCCATGCATGCTAATTTTACCCTTTTATCATGAATAAATAAAAGGATAAATCTAGACATGTTGATTACAATGAGACATTAATAGCCTTAGTTACAAAAATACACTTAGTTAAAGTGTAGTTGATTACTCTATTTTAAATACAATCAATATTTTGGGTGAATATTTTGGCTAATATTAGTCACTTGCTTGTTGTGAATGTCTTCTCCAATGTAAGTGCATGATCTTTATCTTCTTGTGCATGATGTGACACCTATGTTCTCTATCCTCTTGCATGGTATTCTATCTTCATCTCTATGTTTTCCTCTTTATTTTATGTAAAATAAGGTAACTAGGACTTCACTTTAATCATTTAAGCCTCTGATGTTTACATCTATATACATGTAAGAATAAGGTATCTTCCTAAAAAATAAAGAGATCATTCTCTTTCTGTAGGGACCACCTGAAACATGCAAGGATAAAATATTCTCCTCTTTTCGCAAATAATAAGGTCTTTTGTAAAAATAAGATAATTTATGTTGACCTTCTTTTGTGCATTGTTTTTACTAAGCATGGAATATGATTGTTGACTAACCCATATAGGGATCATCCTTGACCTAGGCATGTACAAAATTTTTAGAAGCATGGGGCTTTTGGTTTTACATGGCATACAATTAAATAATAATTATGGGCCCCTTCATAATCATTAATATATTTTGTACTCTTGACTAAGGTGTAGATGGTAATGATTTGATTTTTGGTCTAATCATCACCAACCAAGTTATTATCACTGAACATATTATTATCATGATTTCTTAGATACTTGATGGCATATCATTATAGTTAAGACATTTTCTAAGTAGACATAATGGTTAAATGGGACTTGGTCCCTTCCAATTGAAGGTGGAGATAGATAAAAATTGATAGAATGCCTTGAAAAATATTCAATGAACAGAGCCATATAAAGGCTACAGGTTGCGGGAACAAGGAGGAGGACAGTTATAACTATCCAACAAATAACAATGTATTAACACTAAACTAATGCTAACATTCCCCCCCTTATTACATTGTTCGTAGAAACATACATTTCCTAATATTGGATGTCCCCCTTAATGAGAACACCACAAAGAGGGTCTTCACATGAGCATGCCTACATGGTCTCGATTCACATGGTTTTTCTAAGGTTGACCATAAACCTAGAGGGATAGGAACACTTTCCGACTGTTCACCTCGGTGGTTTTATAGGATTACCATGAACCAAGAGGATTTAACCTCGGTGGTTTTAAAGGCTTTTCATGAACCCAAGAGGATTTCACCTCGGTGTTTTTACAAGATTACCATGAACCCAACTTTGAGTACCATGCGCTGCTTTCGGTGATTTTCTATTCCCCACGACACTTTCTAATTTAGAGGTCCCAAACCGGAAAATATGCACCATCTTCACTTCAAACAACAAAAGAAAACAACAAACAATACCGACAAATATTCCACATAACTTCTAAGAATCATAGCAATCATGTTCTTAGTTATAGCCACTGATGTCGATTGTCGTTTAGCCAATCTTCAATAGCAAAGGAAACAAATCACTGCCACTGAATGTTGCCCTTGACTAAGTCATTTTTTCCCATAATGTGAAATAAGAACACTGAGAAATAAATTGCATCAAAGAACATGCTCCAGAAAATGATGCTCTAGAATAATCCATTTTTAGCATCCGATCACAAAACAACAAAACACGGAAATAACACTGAAACTGAAATAAACTCAAACAAAAATTGAGGAATAGGTCCTCAATACCTTATTCTGCCACAATATCTGTCTGCGGCCTCATCACTTATGGCTTGCAAGAGGTCGTTGGATTTCCTCCAACCTCTATTTTCCTCCAACCTCCTTTAGTGTTAAGCATATTTTGATAAGTTAGCAATGCTTCCTCTGTAATCATATCTCCCACTAGACAGACTAAATAGTCATCCGACAATTCAAGATACCACTCCCGTAACTCTTTAACATCATCAATAAATCCCTCAGAAGCAGGATCAGGAAAAAAATCTTGTGGCTTCCAAGACTTCTCAACGGGTTTTAGATGGATCAATATATTGTCTTCTGCCCAACCCTCAAGTGATTTAAAGATTTCAATCTTCTGTGGTTTATTCTACAAAGAAATTGGTAATCTCTCATCCACCAATAATTTGGTGGTTCATATGATACTTAGCCTAGGCTATGTCTGGGACATCCTTAATGTGAATGGCTCTCCTATGGATTTCCCGAACCCCAACCATCCATTGGATGTGTGAGAGTGAAGGATATTGGAAAACTAATCACAATAAAAGGAACGGTTATCCGATCTGGTGCAATAAAAATGCTTGAAGGAGGTCGAAAAATGTTTGATGGAAAGAATTTATTAATGCAGGTCAGATTACCACACATTAATAGCAAGGTAGGATTTTTCCCTCCACTAACAGGAATCCAAGCAAAGACACAGGAAAAACCCAGAGGGTAATAAACAGGTCAATTCCTTTTCACTGCATGCTTCTCCCAAATGCGTTCGTGCATTGATTGGTCACACACATCAAACAACCATGTTTCAGGATTGTATATGCCAATGAAACAAGTCGCTCCAAAAAATGGAATGATGGATCAACCACCCAGTCTGTTTGGGATGCCAAACAGCTCACTGAAATGCAATGGCTTTTTTTTCACACGTCTAGGAATACTGTTACCTCTAAACGACTACTTTCACTGCTACAGAATCTTCCTAAGAGCCAATTGCAAAACTTCTAGACATGTTGTGATCTTATCCTGCTCCAAAAATCCATGCCAGGAATAGAGGAGCTATGATACCAATAAAGGCAAAGATAGATAAAAATTGATAGAATGCCTTAAAAAATATTGAATGAACAGAGCCATATAAAGGCTGCAGGCTACGGGAACAAGAAGGAGGATAGTTATAACTATCCAACAAATAACAATGTATTAACACTAAACTAATGCTAACACCAAAAACACTCTAACCCTTCATGATTTTTTAGTGGCAATTAACCTAACCATGATGGTTAGGGTTTCTGAGTCTTTAAAAGATATCCTTCCACGCATATATTTGAAACCTGAGGTAAGGTCGAGTAACTCGAGGGAAGTTATACATTGATGATATTTATCTCCATCCATCGATCTTTGTACTTTCTGATCACGATCATCAATTTTCTAGAAAATGTGGTTTTTAATTTACATTACTTGATTTGCACTATGATCATCTTCACCATTGGATTTTTTACTTTTGACTCTAGTGGAGTTAGCAGTAATTGCGGTCAGGGCCAAGAGTTTTCATGAAATTGGAGACTGATCTCTAACCATTCATCTTCATCCCTTTTAATCTGGAGCATTGATCTTTGCATTTACGGAGAGTTAGGTTGGTGATATGGGTTTGTATTTTCGATCATTTGATCTTGTACTACATGATCTAAAATGTCAATCTTAACTCTTTGATCGAGTTATTTTTATTGGTGGTTAACTGGGAGAGCTAAAACAAACTCAACCCTAATTGATAATTTCACTCTACATTTTTGGTCTACGGATGAAGTCCTGAATTTTTTTGTCTTGACACCATTTTTTTAAGATTTTGGAGCTTTGGCAATGTGCAAAATCAGTCTCATGTAAAATTTGGGTGTAAACATTAGGTTTCTATATCACTTTTTATTTATTTTGAGCTCTCCGAGAGGGTACATGCCATTATTGATATTCAAATCTTGTATCTGTGCTATTTTTGAATCTGTGAGGTTTAGTGGCTCAAAAATGGTAGTTCTCAATCATAGTTTCTTTGTTCCGAGCTCTCTGTGATGTTTTTAAGACTATGTGCATACATTTTGATCTCTCTGTCTTCATGCCAATATTTTTGAGCTCTTTTGAGAAGTGTTTGAGAGGTGACTACCATGAAGACAAAGCTTTGAGCTTAGTTTGATCTCTGTATTGTGTATGCATACTTTGTTATTTGATGAGTTTTAAGTGTGGTTGTCATTTTTAAGACAAGGTGAAACTTCTGATTCTTTTGAACTTTAGAATGTTCCTTTTTGCTCAAATTGGTACTAAAATGCATTTGGAACTTTTTGTTTTGTAATCTTTTTGCAGATCGTAACTTGAAAAATGCTCCCGGATTTTGATTTTTGTGCTTCATCATTTTTCTATTTGAGGGCTTCAATATTTTTCTTAAACAGTGATTTCATTTTCCAATTTTTGAATAACTTTTGCAAAACTCATGAAACCTAGAATGGCTGTGAAGAAAATAGAGTTTTCTTTTCTGAATTTGTAAAATCTTGCAAAACTTCACGAATGGACTCTTTGAATCAGTAAAAAAATGGTGAATATCTATGAATGGTCTTCGCATTCTCTCCTTTGTGGTCATTTTCTATTGAATTCTATTTATTTGATGATATATCGCTATACCCAAGGTGGGTTTTATCATTTTATCAAAAAAGTTCTGAAGTGGGTATTTTTTGAACTCTTCATTCCTAAATCTTTTATCAAAGATGATAGTTTTATTTTGTTTGGTTCTTTAAACTCAAATTTGGGATCTCTTTTTCTAGTTATAGATTTGTTTTTTATTTTATTGGGTTTGAGCCATTACCCAGTTCATGTATGAACTTTGTATGAATGGAGGGTTTCCTTCTCAGGTTTATTTTTGCTTCCTTATTGTCATGGCTATCAAATATGCTATATGACCCATCTGCTTAAGGTATGAGGTTTTTGTATCTCTCCCATTGGATTTCCTAGCCATGAGGCTTAAGCTATCCAAGATCTGTGCTTTTGAATGATGGGTTGTCCTTTCTTTGCAAGACTATAACCTCAAACGTCCCTATTTTTGAAGATTTAATAGTTTTTTTTTTTAAACCTCTTGCACTCAATAATAAACATCTTGTTTTTATTTTGTGAATTTAGTACCCTAGCATGTCCATTTTACTTGAGATGTGGCTTCCTATATTATTTTTAGAAGGAATGACTTACAACTTTGGCCTCTATAATTTGTATTGCATTCCTTTTAAGAAAGGATGACTAGAATTTACTTTAACTCGTGCAATCTGTTGAAGTTATTTCCAATAAATATCCCATTTAGACTTGTATCATATCATCATATACACAGCTGCAATGTTTTTCATTCTCTAGCTTTGTATTCGGATATTTCGGTTATGTTGCAAATTTGTGAAAAAGGATTTCCTTTAGATTCAAATCTCCAGATCTGTTGCTTTTGATTTTGTCTTGAATGAGTGTTTACTAATGCATAACCTTTCTAGCATGATGCGAAGATAATCATACTTTCATGCAAAATAGTAGCTTCCAATTACATGGAATTGTACCTACTTTCACATTAAGTACTGAATTTTATATAGATTCTTATTTTGCATGTTTTTTCTTAACTGCAACCAATCTCAGTTAAACTCAACACCATGCCAAGGTAACTTATAATACTTGTTTTGGAACTTGTGGCGAGATTCATTCATTTTGTACTTGTCATTGTACTTAATTTTTGATGATCTTATTGATCCCATTGTACTTTAAGGTGAACCATGTAGCTTAGTTGAGTTGTTTATGTTTTCAATCATACTTGCAAGATCAAGCGTGTTTCTTCATTCATTATGTATTGTCTTCTTACATGTCTTCTACCTATAGGTTATTGGAGCCTTTGATACTCTGCAGATTTGACCTGAATCTAGATATTTTTATGCATGTTTTTTCCATGAAGCTTTGTAAAGGTGTAACTTGTTTCTTTGACCATTAACTACTCTCAAAATCAGACTCAATCATTGTTTTTTGAAATTAGCCTTGATGCATTAGATTTATTTATTTCTTCTTGAATCAATCAAGCAGATTTTCAAAGTGCACATGTGACATGTATCTTGATGGTTTTTCCATGTTGTTTAACAAAATTATTCCTTCATTTGAATTTTGTGCTTTAATTTTGTAACTAAGTGGTAGCAGCTTAAACACTCATGCTTTTGTAATTTTATCATTTTACCTTTGTCTTGATTTGTAATGCATTATCTCTTGCAATTTCTTCTCTTTCATTTTTATTTTAGAGTCTCTACCTTTTTGCTATCATCTGATTTGACCATTACCTTTGGGATTTGTTTTGTGTAGGAGTAATGGAAGTATGAATTTTTTTCCCGTGTACAAATAACTTTGATTTTATTTGTATACTGAGCTCCAAAAGGTTGAACTGTAGCTAGAAATTAAATAACTTCTTGAAAGGAGTTTACAATCTACAATATTTGATCTAAATTGTGGCATTATGTATCTCCTTTCTATTTGAGTTGAGTATAGTCTATTGAATTGATGGTATTTGAAACTCTGTTAAGGACTACTACTTTTGATAGTTCATCATTACTTTCTCTATTTCATTCTTGTTCAAGCTATGTTGAATCTTGTTGTAATTGACCAATCTGTAGCTTTGTATTATTTATTTTTACACTACTTATTAGTCTCGTGGCGACATATGGCTACAATCCTTTATCTATTTTTACAATTTTGCATTTAACCTTATCCTCAAGCTCTTAATTTGATACTCTCTTTTCAGGTGTGAAATTTTGAGTTTTTCCTGGAATCTTAAAGTGTTCCTTATCTTACTTTTTCAAACCAAAAGCATTATGATTTTGATGAGTCATTTCTCTCCTTCCAAACCTTTGAAACTTTATCTTGAAGTTGGTAGTTGAATTTTTTGGTTTGAAGGGAAGTTGTAATCATGATGTAGATTATTCTAACTTCAATATGTGGCTTGATATTTTGGATCCTGCATCCTTCTTAGAATTGTTCTATACATTAATGAAGTCCAAAATGTAATGGAGTATCTTTCCTTTTGATAATGTTGCTTTGAAGATTATTAGGACTTGGTATTGAAAATTGTTCGATACTTTATGAAACACTTCTTTATTTTGTCAATCTTCTTTCAAGCTATAGAAAGTAATACATTGTAGTAGTTGTTTTTGTTATTATAAATACAACAATTTGTATTTCTTTTAATCAGCTACATGTACTGTACTCTCAAGAAAAATAGCTAGAAAATAAATAGGCCTTAACCTCTCTTATTTTCCATAGTAGTTATCTTGTCTTTTGTTTCCTTTTCTTTCATGATTTTGGGAATCATATGTGCTACTGCAAGATAATTTTTTCTCAATTTTGTATATGTTACATTGATTTACCTTATGCATCTTGATTTAGGAGATTCATTTTACTTAAACTAATAGCACATGCATGTATATTTAACCCTGAGTTCAAAATTTGAGAGTCTTTTATTTCCTTACAGAACACTGATGCAATGGAATGATGCAGAGAAGATGAAGATAAGGAATTGAAGCTATAACAATGAAGACAAAGAGGATCCCATGGCATTAGTGCAAGATTTTAGAAAAAAATCAAATATTTGCAACATATATCAAGTTTTGAGCAAGTTTAATTTCAAGTACAAAATCCATGGTAAGACAGAGTTTAAAGGTTTATCATGATGATGTAGTAGCAAGTATAAACAATGCTAGGGTTGGTGAACTCAAATTCCCATGAAGTATAAAATTTTAAAAACAAGTTCATCAATGAAAGGTCCTAGATTTGAGAATGAAATAAAAGAAAGTCATTGAAGTCATCAAGTCAAACAGTGGAATAAAAATTTCCAACAAGTAAGTACAATTAGGTTTCCATCAAATTTTTAAGAAAAATATGAGTTTTAGAATTGCATATTCAGATTAAAAAATTTGTTAGTTATGGCACCAAATAATATGGATCTTCAAGCAGAATGACAGAGGTATAGATTTTAAGTGATAAAAATGCAAGTTTTCATTAAAAGACTTCAGTATTCACACAATTTTTTCCTTAAAACATAGATTTCAGTATATATGATTAGTGATAAAAATCATAAAAAATATCTAGGGGTATTTTTTAAAACACCAAGTTCTCAACTATTAACAAATTGAAACAGTTCACAAAAAGTCTTACCTTGTAGCATAGGGTAATAAAACAAGAATGACAAGCCAAGATAATGTAAGAACGGGTAGAATTACATAATGAGTCAGGTTAGACACTCCATCAAGATTAGTTGAATGATAAGGAGCTATAAACAATGTTTCTTACCAAGTTGAGTTGTGTGATGTAGGATTGGCAAAGTTGAACCGATAGGGCGAACCATGCAATGCATACACACTAAGATGACAAAGGTAATTGACCAAAGCCCATCTTGAGTTGAGTACTTATAGACTTAGCCTATGAAGTGATCTCAGGCTGAGTTGAGCCCAAGAAATGAAGAATAACATCTCCCAAAAACTAATACAGCCAAGAACCCACAAACATCCATGGCGAGCTATGAAAACGAAATGGTGAGGTAATGTAAACACAATGTAGTAGGCTCAGACCCGAGTGAGGTAACGAGTTGTATACAAGGAATAAATGTAGCTCTTATCTAGAACAAAAAAGAATATTAAATCTCAAAGGGTGAGCACAAGATCAAACACAACACAAATACCTTGAATGTGCAGCCACAAAAGGTAAAAACACCTTGTTGACAAGAACCCATCTTGAGCTAATGATAAAATGATGCATTTTGATTGTCGAGGCGTAGCGAGTACATGAGTCGGGTCAATACAAGGTTAGGATCAAGCTAGCATGGAAACCGAACAATGAAGAGATGATATTTGTAAACCATCTAATGTCATTGAGTTGAATGCAAACACCACACACCCAAATGAATCCAAGGAAAATCTAGGGCTCAAATGTGAGTAACAAAAAACCCCCATGATCTAAGCTCAAAATAAAGAATACCAATCTCATCTATGAAAACCCAGAAACTACCAAAATTATGAGCATACTACAATGGAGCGTGATAGCCTCCATAAATAATGATCATATTAAAAGTCTCAAAAAACCCATTTGAACGAGTTAGGTGCAAACCAAATCTTTAGTCTTCTTTAATTGCAGCTATGGAAGAAAACACATATCTCCAACATATAGATCTACAACCAAAAAAATATTCAACAACAAAGAAATTGTGATTACTATTTGAGAATGTAGGGCCATAGAGAGGAAAAACCAAAACCAACTCGGTCGACCTTTATATTGTAAAAATAGAACCCAAAACACGTAAACAGAGCTCTAAAACCAGATTAATGGTGGCTAACAGACAAAACTGATAGATTTCCTCCTCCAACAAGCTACCTCCACAAACAAGCAAATCCCAAATGAAATATTTTTAGGGTTTCTACCCTAACTGGAAGAGTTAACCCGAGGATATTTCAACTATGGTAAAGTTAACTATATTTTTAACCATATACATTTCCAAAAATCTTTCCTTTCCCACATACCCACGTAGGTGGGACTTTCAAGTTTTTAATCATTTTTGCATGTTGGGGGTGTGATAACCAATCGGCCTTGCCAAAGTCAAAACTAAACAATAATCACCCATGCATGTACATATATGCCAAAAGAAAATCCTAAATTATCCAATTTTACCTTAATTTCTCCGAAGTGCCTATACACTCACCCTAGCTCTTGCTAAATTTTGGAACCTTTTACCTTAGATTTTGCAAATTGGAAGTTTGACCAAGTAAATAGTGAGTTTGACCAAGCTTGAAATAGACATGCACTTATATTATTAGCCTTGATTCACCCCATACATTTTTATATAAAATTATGATTAGATTTTTGTATTGGAAATGAAGTCAAATTGTGAAAGAACAACTAATATTGGATTTGTCTCCAATTAGTAACTGAGACAAATGAAGGTTGAGAGTGTTATTTTCATAAATGGGTTGAGTTAACTTCTGTTTATTTTTTCTATATATGTACCCTTGGTTTTCAATAAAGAAGGGAATCTTATTCATTCTATATGCTTAGGTTATGTAAATATTGTACCACAACACCTTGTTGAAGCAATATAAAGATTAATTTTCCTCCATATACAACTTTTTGAAGTGTGTTACAGCAAGATTATGGTATGTTTCAGTGAATTATTTCTTTCCTTTACATGTTCATTATTTTCAAACACCTCCATTAAGAAATTTTGTAGCTTTTACAGATTATTGTAAGTGCATGTTAGCTTGTTGACTAGGTTCTAGAAGTGGAATAAAACCCGATTCTGCCCTCCCATCCTTTGTAAATAGATTGTTATTTCCTTTTGTGAATTGTAAAATCTCATTAAAAAATAGATGAAATGAATGTTCTCGGGTCTTTAGCAATCAATCCAATGTGTTTTCTGCAAGTATACATTTCCAAAATCTTGGTGTATCACCTCTTTTACATGCTTTCACTAAGTTTGTTTTTATTTCTTCCCCTTAACCCCCCAAATGATTAGTATTGGGAAAAATGAGTTCACACTTCATTTTGGACAATTGATATCGATTTCATCTTGAAGTGATTCAATTTTTCATTTTAAACATTTTTTATAGCACTTGCTAACCTTTAAATCCATAAAAATCACTTCTTTTAATCATATTTAGGTTCACTTTTGTCTAAAGCCCTTTCGTTTAGTTGGAAAAAATCCCCTTATTCCAAAAAAATCTGAAATATTCCTTCCAAGATTTCTTTTTGCATATTCCTTACAACTTTGTATATTTTCGGGCCTCGGGAACTTTTTACAATTATGCACATTTCAGACCTAGGGAACTTTTTACAACTTTTCACATTTCAAACCTGGGGAATTTTTTGCAACTTTGCACATTTTGGGCCTAGGGAACTTTTTGCAACTTTGCAAATTTCAGACCTAGGGAACTTCTTGTAAATTTGCACATTTCAAACCTAGGGAACTTTTTACACAATCACAGGTTTTAATGTGCAATCTTCAAATGATCATAACTTTTTATCCAGATCGACAAATGAGGAAAACTTTATATCGTTGGAAAGGTCTTGAAGAGTAATACATGATTAATGCATTTATTGGCCACATTAAAGTGATTTTTGTGTGAAATAGAAAAATGTGCTCGGGGTCATTTTTCATGTACATGCTCTATAAAAAATTAATGATGCCCATGTTGGGTCTACAAAATTTAATGTTGATTGGTCTTTGGGTGGTTGAAGAAGTGGTTGGGATCCTTAATTTCAAGCTCCCTCTCTTTTCTCACTGCTCTTTCTCTCATTATGATATACAATGAAAAATATCTCATTCATAAAAGGGGGTATTTTTATTGTAAAGGAACTCTGTAAAAATGGTTCTAGATCAACTATGAGTTGCAGACTTGAGATTTGGACATCTTACGTGGTGATCCTTTCCTTTTCTCCTCTAATGTAATGAATTGTGCATTATTCAAGTAGTAAAATTGTGTTTTGTGGATCTTTTCTTTCCTTTCTCTATTTTATTTCATTTTTCTTTCCTGTCATTACATCTATAGGTGTTTTGTGCATATTTTTATCTCTTACAGGGTCTCAGATTTATTCTTCTCTAGGAAAATGGTGGTGTGAATGCTGCTATGGACTGTGGATCTCTTGTCTACCCTCTCCTTCACCATTTTTCACTCATTGGAATGTTTCCACCCGACTTTTATGGTGTTATCACCTATTTTAGTGTAGGATTTCATTTTCATGCATCTTTCTAACCCACTATCTCTCCTCTTGTCACTTGGCATTGTTAGTTTAGGTTTCGATAACTATATTTCCTTCCTTACGAGTAGTTTTAGCATTATATTAGGTAGAGTAAGTAAACCTTTTCTGGAGTTCCATCATAAGTATCGAGTCTCATAAGTTGAGAGATAGTCCCATGTAATAAAAAAGTAGGGATCTATAATGTGTAAATCATAAGGTGCTACTTTTTGTGATAACAGTTTGGGCATGCCTGGTCAGACAAATGTTTGACTTTATTTTCAAATTAATACCAGTAAATTTGATGTGTTTTTATGGTATTCATCCTGTGGAGGCATTCTCTTAAGCACGTCTGAAACTCCATTGGTGTAACCAACCCATTTTCTCATTCAGAAGACCATTCTCTTTGCTTCTATCATTTCATTTCTATTTCCCATGAAGTTGTGCAATCATGAATTCATTTCCTCAAAGGATCCCACACTTTCAATATTAATACCATTTAAATCCACCTTTAACCTTCAAAACCCATCTTTAAGTTGTTATAGCACACCTCCAAATTAGTTTTATGATGAAAATCATATGGAGTATGCATTATTTTATGAGCCAATTGAAGACTTTAAAGGCCATTCCACACATGAAGATGATTTTTAAGGGAAATTTCATAGGATGGAACAAATCTTGCAGGTTTTCAAGGACAAAATATAAATATTGAAAGCTAAGAAACATGGTTTTAAGCAACCACGTGCATGGGGAGGTCCTATACCTATTTTTTTTAGCTGACAACAATTGTTGGAGGTAATGAGTGAGACTTTCACTCAAATGGTATATTTTATTGCATCTTTATAGGAATTAGAAGCTAATGAGAATCAGGTTGAGGAACTTTATCAATGGGATGTTAACACTTACCTTTCCTATCAATGTATAATACCCATTCCTTATCAACCATCTCAAACCAAGTTTAAAATCCCTAGCTTCCTCAAAGCATATCCTTCCATCTCCACTCCTCCACAAGAAGATTTTGTGCCTTCCTCCTTACAGTATCCATTACCAAACCAATTTTACTCCCAATCCACGCCTCCTCTTGTATTCCTAAATCCATTTTCGGAAGAAAATATTCATAAAATCAGTCAAGCAAGGAAACCAACTAAATAACCCAACAGAGAATAACTTTTGAAAAATTTAAAGGATTTGGCTTCAAATTTTGAATCCAATCAAATGCCACATCTGGTTAAACCTTAATTAAAGGTTAGGATTAAAGAGCACATGAAGGAGGCTAGTGATTTTTCTTCAAAAAAATCAGAAATGGAGGATAAATTAGACTCTAAAGGCTTGGATGAAGAAGATATCATAGAAAGCTTCTTACTTTCTTTTGATGGTAATAATTCAAATCTATCTTCTTCTTTATCCTTTGTAGAATATGATTTTTTTGATGAAATTTCCATGAAGGAGAACATCAAAGAATAACTTGTTTCCCAAAATCCTCACAGGAACAAACATAGGAGTTTTATCTTTCAAACTTAATGCTTGTGGAAAAGGAGGAACAAGATGACAACATTGTAAAATCAATCATCATGGAGAGAACAAATTTGTTTGTAGTAGAAAAATAAAGTTTCAATCAAATTGAAAGAATATCTAATGAGGAAAAATTATGTCTACTAGCTCCATTCTTGGATTTGAATTCAAAGAAGGTGGGAAAACTTCAACGATCATCCCATTAATCCCTAAAGCCACTCACCTAATCATATATTTGGCTAATTTGCAATCAAAATCAGTTTTTTCACAATTCATGATCATTTCAAATCATGAGGATGAACTACAATGTGCCAAAGGTTAGCTTCAACACCTCCAACCAAATTTAGAACAATTAGAGGAGGTATTCATCATTTTTGTAGCTGATACTTTGAAGAAACAAGGAGTGCAAGGCATGCTTTCATTCCCACCATGTGGTTTTGTTTCCAAACAAATCACATGGCCGCATTTTTGAGTAATGGATGTTATTTCTCCCAAGTTATTTCTAGTTTTGTTTAGCTCCCTTTTACCTCTTATTAGAGTACTATAGTTGTTAGCTTAATACATCCCACACATCATATGGTTACACGGTTACTCCTTAACCGTCCCTGCCTTGTGTAATTGTTTCATTGCTTTATATTCTTCTTCCATTGTTTTGTTCAAACACACATTGAAATACATTGCATATTACTCTATCTTGTGCTATCTTGTGCTATCATTGGTATCAGAGCATCTCGCATCGTGAGCGATGCATGGAAATTAGAGTCTGGCTAGTGTTTAGTGTGTGTAGATCCTGGGACGTGTGGTAGCTTGCAAATCTAAACATTGGCTATGCAGACCTATTTGGAAAGTGTTAGATTGGCAATTTGTTATCTTTTAGCATTTTCCTAAAAATTGAAATGTCGTAGTTTGTGATCTATCAAGTCGCAGAGCGAGGCACTTCCCAGGCGCAACTTGTCTTGACATCAGAAACTTTCCTGTTCCTGGGAAACGGTATGTCCAAGCATATGTTTTATTGCAACTAATTGGTAGATATTTTGGATCAAAATATTTTTAGAAAGCACCCCAAGATTGATTTATCTTTACTCACATTACATTGGAAAGTTATAGTTAGGAAATCATGATCATTTTCATTGTGATACTCCAATTTTGAAATTTAAAGGTTATCAATAACCATCTGAATAGTTGCTTGCAAAGATATACAGACCTTCTTGAGTGGGAAAAGTTGTGACAGGAGTCCTGCATTGGAATCAAAGCCAACTTCAACCTGTTGCTTGTCCATCAACAAGGTCTCTGTTCAATCCTTCATTATGAGAATCCATACACTGAAGATAGATTGAAGATCAATTTTTCTTGGTGTGAAAGTATGAAAAAGAGGAAACGAGACATCCCCACAAACCAGGTGACTAGCCAAAGAACAAGCATTCAAAAGATCAAGAGATGTGAAGTAGTGAGCCTCAAATTTATATCTGCTGATTAAGTAGCAACAGATAGGAGGATGGAGGAAAATGAAGACTGGAGGAAATCCAGCGACCTCTTGCAAGCCACAAACGATGAGGCCGCTAACAGAGATTATAGCAAAATAAGGTATTGAGGACCTATTCCTCAATTTTTGGTTTGAGTTTATTTCAGTTTTAGTGTTGTTTCCGTGTTCTGTTGTTTTGTGATCGGATGCTGAAAATGGATTATTCTGGAGCATCATTTTTTGGAGCATGTTCTTTGATGTGATTTATTTCTCAGTGTTCTTATTTCACATTATGGGGGAAAATTTCTTAGTCAACCGAAACATCCAGGTGGCAAAGTGATTGGTTTTCTTTACTTTTGAAGATTGGCTAAACGACAATCGACATCAGTGGCTACAACTAAGAACATGATTTATATGATTCTTAGAAGTGAATGTGGAATATTTTTCAGTATTGTTTGTTGTTTTCCTATGTTGTTTGGTTTTTCAATAAAGTGTAGATGGTGCATAGTTTCCTATTTGGGACCTCTTAAATTGAAAAGCGTCATGGGAATAGAAAAGCACTGAAAGCAGTGCATGGTACTCGAAGTTGGGTTCATGGTAATCCTGTAAAACCACCGAGGTATCATCCTCTTGGGTTCATGGTATGCCTGTAAAACCACCAAGGTAAAATCCTCTTGGTTCGTGGTAATCCTGTAAAACCACCGAGGTGAACAGTTGGAAAGTGTTCCTATCCCTCTAGGTTTATGGTCAACCTTAGAAAAACCATGTGAATCGAGACCATGTAGGCATGCTCGTGTGAAGACCCTCTTTGTGGTGTTCTCATTAAGGGGGGGACTCTCTATCTAGAAATGTATGTTTGTACGAACAATGTATTAAGGGGGGGAATGTTAGCTTAATACATCCCACACATCATATGGTTACACGGACACATCATATGGTTACACAGTTACTCCTTAACTATCCCTACCTTGTGTAACTGTTTCATTGCTTTATATTCTTCTTCCACTATTTTGTTCAAACACACATTGAAATACATTGAATATTATTTTGTCTTGTGATGTCTTGTGCTATCAGTAGTCTAGGTTTGTTTTCGAAAGATAAGTGCTTGTGCACACTCTGTATGTTTCCTCTTGGAACATGTATGATTTTCCATTTTGTATATAGCTTTTACGAACCTTTGTTGCTAATTGAAAAGTACTTTTGGAAAGTAGAGTTGGTTTCATGGCAGAATCAAAATATTTTGGAGTAGTTTGAAGATTTATTCAAGGCTCCAAAAGATCATCTTCAAATAAGTACTAAGTTATGCAGTTTAGGGGAAAAATTAATTGTTTGAAGATCAATGTTTTTTTAAGGTTATGCTCGACTCCATACCCAATGGATGCTTCAAGGCTACTAGTTTTCATCATCTATCGGGAATATATTCCTAGAGGTCACCAAATTGTTTACCAAAAGGATCTCACATTTTGTTTTGGACAATTGATATCGATTTCCTCTTGAAGGTCTTCTATTTTTATTTTTAACATTTTTTTAAGCACTAGGAACCTTCAAATTCATAGAAATCAATTGTTTTAATCATGTTTGGGTTCATTTTTTTCTAAAACCCCTTTTCTTGGTTGGAAAAAATCCCTTATTCCCAAAAAATTCCCTTATTCCCCAAAAATCTGAAAAATTCCTTTGAAATTTACATTTTGCATATTATTGGGCCCAGGGAACTTTTTGCAACTTTGCATATTTTGGGACTTTGGGAAATTTTTACAACTTTGGATATTTTGAGACTGTTATCCATTTTTCCCCTAGAAAAATGGACAACAGGAAAGGGATTAAACTAGAGCATTCAATAGGTTCTTTAAGAGATGAATCTTAGGTTAAAGGAAAAATTTCATGTTTCAGAGAATCTGCAGTGACTTTGGAGAGTTTAAAAATCATTTGAGGAATTTTTTCTTCTTCTAGGTTTTGAGGAGACGTATTGACTTCACTCAAGTGAGAAAAATAGCCTTGGGAAGCCCACATTCATACAAAATTCACTAAAAATGCCCAAGACATAAATAATTTAATTTGTACTCTATGCCTCCCTTTTGTTAAAAAATTTAAAAAATACAAGAAATGGGAATTTTTTTGAAAAATGGCTGATTAGGGGCTCAGGAGCTAAAAAATAGCTCGCCAATTTGTTTTCCATCTTGGTGAGCCACTTTGCATGTCGGGAAGAGCTAAGAAATGACATGCCTTTTTATTTACGAGGTTGACTTATTATGGCCTATCAAGCCAATTTGAGGAAGCCCTAGCGAGGTGGGCTTAGCTTGTCGCAATGAAAAGCTAGGAGGGAGTCATTTCGGCCAAGGTAGCATGAGGAAATTTTGAGAAACTCACTAAGTTTCTTGACGAGGTGCTCTATTCAGGGGTGAAGGAAATGGGTTCGAGACAACAACTAGGCTCAAGCCGAGCTAAGTTGACATCATGTAAGCTAAGTGATGGAGGAAGTAATTCAAGGCAAGGCTCGGTTGAGGTACATGAAGAAAATGGTTTGGGATTGAACTTAGGAGACCCGGGCATGGTGTCGAGCCCACGGTGTAGGATCTATTTTGGCAAGTCGTTAGGATCAACTCAACGCATGGCTTGAATATAGGGAAATGGAATATCTCGCAATAGAGATCGGTTTGGGGCCAAAGAGTTTAAGGTCATCTAGGTTTAGGAGATTCTTACTTCATAGGTTGGAATGAGTCGTGTCTCGGAGGTGAGCCATTTTGGGGAGAAGAAATTTGGTCTCCAAGCTTGGTCAAGTGAGTTGGAGAAAAAAGTGAGTACGAATCCCAAACTCCAAAGTTTGAATTTCAGACTTAATAATTTGGGTGATTTGGAGATTTCAATCAGCTCGGCATGTTGTTGGTGTCTCGAACTCTCAATTCCGAAGAAGGATGGGCCCGCCACATGAGGAATGTGTTAGAGCGGAGTTGATTAGGGGTCTATAGGGTTTGGCGGTGAGTTAAATGTGGAGTCAATCGATGAATCATTGGGTGGGAATGCACACCAAGTGATGTGCATCGGATATCGGGTAAACCTCTAAGCTTTTGGGATGTATGTGGTGGGGATCTTGTCCTATGTAACAGGGAGGATTTTAGAGATCACTAGACAATGTGAAATGGATGGTAGAGAGGTTAATAGCCTTACCCATGTGGAGCAAGAGGATTTCAAGCCATCCAGCTCGCTAAGCTGGCTAGTGATATGTTAGCCATGTCACCCCCCAAGTTTTTTGAATGCATTTTCAACATAGGGGTCCCACCAAAACACTAAAATTTCCCCTAGAGAATTTTAAATTATTATTTTAATGGTTTTGAGAGGCATTCGAATTAATGAAGTGTGGAGATTTCTTGAAGAGTAAGCAATGATGCAAGCAAGCATGGGTTATTGTAGGATAGCATGGGCAGTGGCATGGCTCACCTAATATAATAAAATCATGCATAGAATTTAGGAATCCTCTCTCCTTCTTTCTCACACTCTAAAATGTTATAAAAGTGTAAAGGGATGCATATTATAAAGGGTTAGACATTTTTAGCTCATACTCTCCCCTTCTCATCAGTTGAGTTGTGAATTTGGAGAGTCCAAACCTTCTCCTCTGAACATTGTATTGGCAATTTTTCCTCTTTCATACACTGTGATGTACTATGCAATACTATGGAGCAATGAAATGAACATTTTGTGATAATTCTCTTATCCTTACATGTATTTTAATACTCTAACTTGCCTCTCTTAATTATACAAGAATTTTGTACATGCTTTTGTTTCCATTACATTTTTTTAGATGATGTTGTGTTTATTTGGAATGGTGTATTGTGTGCAATATGGTTTGTGATGAATTTCCATCCTCTACAAGTTTCATCTTTCTCCATGTTTTGGTTTACAATTGCTTGGCAACCCATTCTCTTATTGTTATCATTGCTTATAGTATAGGATTTATTTCATACAATCTCTCTCCCTGCCCCTTAAAAGTGTTAGAATAGGTTTAGTTAGTTGTTTTCTTGTATTATGAGTAGTGTTAGCAATAAGATTAGTGAGACGAATTTGGCCTACTCCAGAGGTCCATTGCGAAGACCGCAAGTCCCACAACTTGAGAGATGGTACGCATGTTACCCAATCACACCAAATGCCTCACCAAAGATATCAATTCAGGGGTTATATGATTTGGTGATAACACTTCTAGCATACCCAATGGAACAAAATTTAGATTATTAATAGGTATGTATGTTTGTATTCATTCCATTTTAATAAGTTGGGCTCTTCATGAAATTATAGCCTTAGGAGGTATACCTAAGAAAAACTGGAAACTCCATTGATCCAAATTGCATACTTTCTCTTTCCACCCATTTTCATCCATTTTTCCTTCCACATTTCTTAATTTTCTTCCATTCATGAAGTTTTTCCATCATGACTACATTTCCACTGTGGAATTCTAACTTGCAACATTAGCAATGTTATCCATATTCAGGCTACTATAATCCACCCCCAGATCAATTTGTCATGAAAATAAATTTGATTATGCATATCTACATGAGAAAGATGCAGATCATTTTGGTCATCCACAAAACTTTGGAGCTGTTGAAGAGAAAGGATATGCAGATTCTGGAGGCTATCCTACACCTGAAGAGGACTACTTGCAAAGAAAGGTTCAAGAGTTAGAGTATAGCATGGTGCAAATAAGGATTAAGGAAATGAAAAAGGCATCCCATATTGGTTTCATAATTCCATACCCTGGAATGGATCTATACCAAGTAATTTTATTCCTCAAAAAATCTCCATTGGATAACTACAACACTACTTGAAATTGGAAAATGGATTAAGAAGAGGGAAGCTTATGAATATAATGCTAGTCAACCCTATTAATGGGAAATCCCTGCATTACCACCTCACAACCCTCTTCCCATGCCTCCATCCATGCAATCTCAACTTGAACCCCATTGTCCTAACTTTCTAGATGTTGCCCCCATTGTGGAATTCACTTCTCCATCTCTTATTCTTCCATCTCATCTTGAATTTCTTCCCTTTTCTCTTCTAAGATTCCTTCCCCTCCACAAAAGAAAGAAGTTGCACCTCTTCCATCACCTCAAACAATGGAAACAATAGTTGAATCCCAACCCAACCCCCCTTTTGCATTCTGAAATCCATTTTGAGAGGAGAAAAATCAAGAAATTGGGAAAAGACAGGAGAAGACTAAGGAGCTTAGCAAGGAGGATCTTGCAAAAACTTGAAAAAGTAGGTTGTAAGAATTTAGCATCAAGATAATTACATCTATGACTAAACCCTCAGTTGGAGTTGAGACCCTAAAAATAGGCAATACAAATTGAACTTGCACAAGAATAAGAACAAGAACAAGAACAAGAAGATAAGCATTCGATTTTCTCAAAATACAGTGATCATATTAGCACCTTAACTATAAAGGTTGTTGATTCATCAAAAGTTGCAAATTCAGTTATAGAAGAGAAAGAATTGGCTCCAAATTCACAAAAAGAGGAGCATGTGTAAACAAACAAATAGAATCTCTCAAATATGTATGGTGTCTCAAGTGAATGCAGTAATCCTAACTTTTTTCATGCCAAGAGCTTGTAACACTTCTGGAGGTTTGCATCACTCCACCAAGAGAATAATCAAATGTTGCAACCAGCCACAAGGAGCCTCAATCCATGGAGGAAAACCATACATATTAATAGGTCTTGTGTATAAATCAGGCCATACATGAGGTTTCAAATCCTTCTCCCTCTTCATCTTTTCAAACATTTGATTTTTTAGATGAATTTGAGATTTCTAATTTCATGTTTGGGAATGAAGAATATCAGGGTGAATAAAATTCCAATATGAAGGACACCATGATGAAATTTGAACACTCGACACAGCCAGGAAATGCTGAGGTATATTATTTTTCCAATTTTGATGAGTTTTTTTATGGAAAAAAGTCTATGGAACTCAAAAAAATTGTTATCCCATCACCTCTTTTACAACACATAATTCCTCTTTCAATGGAAAGAAACATTCAAGAATAGCCTACAATTTCAAACAACCCTCTTGAATTAAGACTGGAGGAATTGAATCTTCCATTTCTCTCATTGAATAAATAAGAAGAGGAGCACACGAGAGAACCTAATTCATATTATGAAGCCTTGAATAGAGATGACATCATTAAGAGTTTTCAGATCTCAATTGTGAAACCTGATTTAGTTGATGAATCCGAGAAAAGTAGAGAGGATATTGCTTCCCTTAACAGTTTTCTAGAGTAATAGATGGTTGGGTTTGACCTTGTAAATTTCATGTTAGATGAGGAGATAAAATATGCAGGTCAATTTTGTCCCTAAATGGAAGAGGGGAAACTCCTAGGTGAGCAAAAAACTTCGAACACTTGCAATGATTCACCAATGGCTCCATTAGAGGATGCAAGAAATCCCAAGGAGCTGCTCATTGAGGAGGAGTTTCTTATTTCCAAGGAAAGAGAAGAGGAAAAGGATAGCATCACTTCCATACTAGTGATCAAAATAGGACATTAGTTGTCTATAGATGAGAAACAAAGACAAAAATAACTCACAGAGATAGTCACATTTACTAGAAATATCTACATGAATACTTCCTTATTGAGGTTGGAACTCAGAGCAGCAAACACATTCAGTGGATCATACCATGTCCCATTAGGTACCTAGCTTCATTGGAGCTAAAATAGGATCTATCACCATTCATCCTTCTCTTTAAACATGAGGACTAATCTCAATGCACCAAGGGTCAACACCAAAGCCTTCATAACCCAAAAGGCGATCATTTTGAGAAGGGACTATGTTGTTTTTTATTGATTCTTGCATGTCATTCTTTCAATCATGAACATGACCATGTCCTTCATCAAATCAGTTGTATGGTCCCAAATTTGAAGGAAATAGAGCTACTTTTCCTTAACAAAGTGTCGGCTTTCATTTGAAGTTTTCCTTTCTTGTGGTTATTGTTAATGCAAAATCACAAAGACTTCTGAATGACCTCAGATTTGAGTGGATTATTCAGTGTGATTGCACAACATGGGACTATCTCTCAAGTTGTGGGACTTGCAGACATGAGATGGCCCTTCGAAGAAAGTTGGCTTCTTCTTCCTAAACTACCTGCCACAAGCTACTCTAGTGTAGGCAAACTATCTAATCCTAATCTAACCTTCCAAGGAGATAGAGAGAGAGAAATACATAAAAACGAGCCTACACTAAGTGGTGATACACTAGAAAAGGAAGTGTTTGAGCACATTCTCATATGCCTGAAATGGAGAGAGGTGACAAAAGGAGAGGGTGGACAAGATACACCATAGACTAGAGATAAATGTAACATAGAACACCACTTCAACCCATTAAATAAAGCTCCCAAAATCTACAATAGACATCAGAAATATGCACGGTATACTCTACAAGAATGAGAGGCAATAAGAGACAATAAAATAAGAAAAGGATGGGAAATGCATCACAAAATAGATTGTATTACTCCATGAGTTCACACAAGACATCATCATCGGGGAAGCGGCAAGAAAATGCCATTATAGAGATAAGAGAGGAGGCTTAGACTCCACATTCTACCCTAAGGAAGAAAGATAGACGGGAGCAGGAAAGAAACAATGACCAACCTTTAGAAATATGCCACTCCTTTACAATATATAGAATAATGAGAGAAGGAGAGGGGGAATAATTTGAATCCCGCTTCAACCACCTCTGGAAGAGCATTGAATCCACCTACTCCAACAACTCCAGAAAGCATTAAAGTTCACCTATAATAATGATGGATTCCCGAGAGAGTCCATGCCTTCATATGATCTTCCTTTCTGGGAAAGAAAGGATTCCCATTCTTCATTATGGTGGTAGGTGAGAGACTTGATAGCCTTGAAATGGTGGACTGAAACATGATGGTGGTGGGTAAGAAGCCGACCTTGAGAGCTTTCCAAAATGTCCCTTCTCACCCGAATCAAAGCTCCCGATCAAAAGTTGTGGCTGCAAATTCAGGGGTATGGGCTCACAATATTTACAAGATTCCATCTGTTCAAGACCCACGTGGCATCCTCGCGTCTTGAAGATTCATCCCTTTCCTCTTGTTCTTAAAGTTACACTAAATCGACATGTCATGAATTCCGCGGGCCTCGCTCGGTTTCCTTTGTATTATGCCCGAGTCCCTCCCGTTGGTGGAGACATTGTACCCCACCCAAGACACGTGGAGGCTTCATGATCATTTGGAAATTGCCCCCAAATTTTACCTTTGAAGTTGTGTGGATGAGGCACATGGAAATCTGGTGCATGTTTGGGGACCACCTTCGGATTTTTCTTTTGAAGTTGTGCGAATGAGGCACGTTGAGGACTCCGCATGCTTTTGGAATTTTCAACAGCCGACCTTGTCTCCTTTTTAGACCTGGGACATGTCGAAGCTTTGTGCTCATTTAGGGATTGTCCCTTGGGTCTCACTTCTAAAGTTACACCAATAAGGCACATGGAGGCTTCCGCCGACCCTCTTATACTAAGTCGATTAAACGGCTGGTTGTGCCCTTTTTCAAACCTGGGACATGTGGAAGCTCCACACACATTTAGGAACCTACTCCATATTTTGCTTTTGAAGTTGTGTTGAGCTGACATGTGGCTCCTTCCGCGGCCCTTTTTACTTAGCCGATTTAATGGAAAATTATGCCCCACTTTTTTACTCTGACCATGTGGCAAGTATGCGCTCGTTTGGAGACTACCCCTTGGGTTTGAACTTTGGAGTTACGTCGTTGAGGCATGTGCCACCTTCGTAGGTTTGTAACTTTACATTTGGTCAAAATACTTCTCCAGGCCTATGGCTCCACAACTTCTCATTTCCCAAAATTCATCCCCGGGACCGACGAATCACATTTTCCACTTAGCAAAAGAAATCCTTCCTGGCTTATGGGCTCACAACTATAACTTGTGCCTTTTACAAAAAGTGCAAAAAGGCCAAAATATCTCCCATCACCCCACTAGTCCACAATCTTCCTATTTGGAGAAAAGTCTTCCCTAGGCCCGTCGGCCCACGTTTGGCAAAATATCATTCCCAGGCCTTCCGACCAACCATTTGCAAAATATGAGTTAGAAGGACTTCTTTATATTTTTGGAAAGGGGAAGAAATTTCCTATTTAATGGAAATGATTTTAAGGGACCTTAAGTTCTTAAAATATATAAAAATTCATATTGAAGCACCAAAAGGGGAAAAATGGTGTTAGTTGACCAAAAATAAGTGTGAGCTTATTTTGGTCAACAATTTGGTGACTCATGGGGATCACCTACCTGCTAGGTGAAATGATCAATTTCCTTGAAGCATCCATTGGGCATGGAGTCATGAATGATAGTCTGATAAACAAAAATCTGATCATAATCTCTAAAATCTGATCCCTGAGCCACTTGGAACACCACTGGAATTGGAGTTGATCTCACCAAATGCTACTTCCAATGTACTGTGCACGAGCAACAAAACACCACAATACACTATGTAAAAACTATAAATCATACACACCCCAAGTGGGATATGTAGATTGTGCACAAGCACTTCTTCTACTAAAAGAAAACCTACTTCTACTCCTACACTAACCCTAACAAAGAAAAGCTAAACAAAGTCATCTACAAGCAGGGAGAAATAACTTCCCTTTCTAAAAATGTGGCCATGTATATGATTTGGCACTGAACATGGCTCCTATTATGAGTGAGAAACCAATAAGAGGTTGATCTTCCACCCAAATCATCAAGGTATCAACATCAATTAAATATACCTCCTCAATATGATTGGCATTGGACTCCTGGAGGTGTTGATGATGAGCCTTGGTGATTTGATACTCATCCTCATGCCCTAAAGTGGGCATGACTGGTTTTGGCTTCTCCCTTGCCTCTAATGAAGCCAAGTACCTGAATGGGCATGGTCTGGTCCTTTAAATGTGTCCATGGTTCTGAATTTCAACTCCACAGATGGAGTCTTCCTATAGACCTTCCTCGGTGGATGGTGTGGGAGAGATGGGATCATCATGCTCTTTTCCTTCCTCCTTCTGAGAATAACATGGAAGATTAAGATCCTCCAACCTTGGTTCTAGAGGGTTATTGTGAGATTCAGAGCTACTATGATTGGACACTATCCTTCATGGTAGTGGACTCAAGTGCTTAGAAGGTGGATGATGGAGGAGAAAATTATGTGATCTGCTCAGGCTCCTTTACATCAAGACAATCCTCCAAGTCAGATAGATAATCTGCCTCCTCATTGTCCTGTTGCATGTGCTCGACCTCCTCCATGGTTTCCTTTGGATCTACAAATTTTTTAACCATGGTTCCCCTCATCCTCAAACACGAAGTTTGAAAGCTTAAAATCTTCTTCGACATTAGATCTTGAAGGGGATGAAGTGGGGAGGAAGAGCTAAAGGATCTACTATCGCCTGCTCTACGTTTGAATCCTTTGGAACCTTATGGTTATCCTCTGGAAATGTGCTCTCTAGAGCTAATTGATTTTCATTTAGAACAGGCACTCGTATGATTTCTTCTTCCCAGTTGGAGTCGTATGAGTCACGCCGTTCTTCAACTATCCTACAGTCATCGAACATGATGACATTGGTTGGGGAAGGTGTGTTGGTAGGGGGTTGTTCCTTTATGGTACACTTGGGTAGAGGGGACTTGGAAGAAAATGGGACAATGAAAGCATAAGAGATGGAAGACGTGCTAGATTTTTAAGCTTCCATTCTTTCCTCCCACTTTGTAATCTGAGGCAACATCTCAGTGATGAGGTGCAACTTCTGTTGGGCACTAAACTAGCCTGGTATAGGGCCAACCCATGGACAAGGGGCCTTGTAGCCAACTTTAGCTGCCATTATGGAGAACTTGAATCTGAGATACATCATGTCCATCTCCATCTTTTGCATCTACCTCTTAAAATCAGCTTCACCAAGAAGTTTCCACCATCATCTACATAAACTTGTTCTTCATAAACATTTTGGTTAGAAAAAGTGGGTTGTATGCATTTTTGGGATAATGGGGCTTATAAAACTGATTTGGAGGAGGATTTTTAAACTATGGGGATGGAGGGAAATATTTTTGTCGCTGCATATGAGAATTCCATTGCGGGAAAGAAGTCATGATTGCAAAACTTCATGAGATGGAAGAAATAATGGGTGTAAATGGATGGAAAAATGGTTTGCAACTTAGAGGATGGGTTGTTGACCAGATGGAGTCGCCAGATGTGCTTTTCACGTGCCTCCAAAGGATGAATCTCACCAAGAACACATCAACATGATGAAATGAAGTGGTAAGGTGCTTCAATTCTATCACACCGGACATGCCAAAAATGTTGAGTGTGGTTGCACCGTAGCTTAAGATTATTTGTTTATAATGGGACACCTCGGAAAGATGAGAACTCAAACTTCTTTGATGTCCCACCGAGCATGCCAAAATTGTTGATGCAAAATCATAACACCCCCAAATGGCCTCATATCTGAGTGGGTCATTTGGTGTGATTGCACAACATGCGACCATCTCTCAAGTTATGGGACTTGTGGACTTGAAATGGCCCTTCAAGAAATTAAGATTTTCTTCCTAAACTACCTACCACAAGATACTTGAGTGCGGAAAAACTATCTCGATCCTAATCTAACCTTCCAAGGAGACAATGAGAGAGAGAAATACATAAAAACAGCTCCTACACTAAGTGGTGATACACCAGAAAAGGAAGTGGCTGATCACATTCTTAGATGCCTGAAATGGAGAGAGGTGAGAAAAGGAGAGGGTGGAAAAGATACACCATAGACCAGAGATAAATGTCACATAGAATACCATTTCAACCCATTAAAATAAGCTCCCAGAACCTACAATAGACATCAGAATTATGCATTGTATACCCTGCAACGATGAGGGGAAAGAAGAGAATAAAATAAGAAAAGTACGGAAAAATGCATCAGAAAATAGATTTTATTGATCCATGAGTACACACAATACGTCATCAGTGGGCAAGAGGCAAGAAAATTCCATTACAGAGCCAAGAGAGGAGGCTTAAACTCTACAGTCTACCCTAAGGAAGAAAAACAGAGGGGGGTAGGAAAGAAACAATAACCAGCCTTTTAAAATATGCCCCTCCTTTAGAATATATAGAAGAAGGAGAAGGAGAGAGGGAAGAATTAGAATCTTGCTTCAACCACCCCTAGAAGAATATTGAATCCACCTACTCCAACCACTCCAAAAAGCATTGAAATTCTCCTGCAACATTGATGGGTTCTCTCGATAGATTCCATGCCTCCATGGTATGTTCCTTGTTGGGTAAGAAAGGATGCCCATTCTTCATTATGGTGGTAGGTGAGATACTTGACAGCCTCGAAATGGCCGATGAAACATGACAAAGGTGGGTGAGAATCCGGCATTAAGATCTTTCCAAAATGCCCCTTCTCACCTGAATCCAAGATCCCAGTTGAAAATTATGGCTTCTTGAATGTTAGGGGCATGGGCTTGCAATATTTAAAAGATTCCATCTATGCAAGATGCACATAGTAGCCTCATGCTTCTTGAATATTCTACCCCTTCCTCTTGTTCTTGAAGTTGTATTGAACTGACATGTAGTGGCTTCTGGCTTACTTGGTTTCCTCTCTATTCTCCCTGAGTCCCTCCTATTGGAAGAGACATTGTCTCTAACCTGAGACACATGGAGGCTTCACGATCATTTGGAAATTGCCCCCAAATTTTACCTTTGAAGTTGCGTGGATGAGGCAAGTGGAAATCTAATGCATGTTTGGGGACTGCCTCCAAATTTTTTTTGAAGTTCTATGGAGGAGAAACTGGAGGCCTCTATAGGATTTTGTACTTTTCATTAGCCGACCTTGTCTCCTTTTCATAACTGGGACATGTGGTAGCTTTGCACTCATTTAGGGACTGTCCCTTGGGTCTCACTTCTGAAGTTACACAATGAGGCATGTGGAGGCTTCCGCTAACCCTCTTATACTTAGTCAATTAAATGGTCAGCTCTATCCCTTTTTTAGACTTGGGACACATGGAAGCTTCCATGCCCTTCTTTACTTAGCTGATTCAATGGTTGTTTGTGCCTCCCTTTTTTACTCTTACCATGTGGCGAGCATGCGCTTGTTTGGAGACTGCCCCTTGGGCTTGACCTTTGGAGTTGTGCCATTAATGCACATGGCACGTTCACAGTTTGCAACTTTACATTTGGTGAAAAGACTTCTCAGTGTCTCATGGCTCTGCAACTTCTCATTTACCAAAAGTCATTCCCGGGCCCACCGACCTACATTTTCCACTTAGTAAAAGAAATCCTTCCCGGTCTCGCGGGCCTGCAATTAGAACTCGTGCCTTTTGCGAAAAGTGTAAAAACACCAAAATATCTAATGCCACCTAACCAGTCCCACAATCTTCTCATTTGGCGAAAAGTCTTCCCAGGCCCGACGGGCTCGCATTTGGTAAAATATCCTTCCTGTGCCCATTGGCCCGTCATTTGTAAAATATGGGGGTTATAAGGACTTCTTTATATTTTTGGAAAGGGGAATAAATTTCCTATCTAATGCAAATGCTTTTAGATGACCTTAAATGCTTCAAATATATAAAAATTTAGATTGAAACACCAAAAGGAGAATAATGGTGTTAGTTGACCAAAAATAAGTGTGAACTTATTTTGATCAACATTTATTGTAGGGTAGGAGTATGTTTTTTTCTATCTAAACAAGTTCTTATGCACACTCTATATGTCCTACTTGGGAATGTATGATTTTCTCTTTGTACATAGTTTTTTTGTGTTTTCTCTAGTATAGTGCACCATATTTCTAGGAAAGGAAAAATAATATAATAAGAGGCTCAAAGTTATAGGAAATAGTTACACTTCTCAAAGGATTTCAAATGTAGAGAAACTAAAATCAAGTTTAGGGACAAATTTTTGTATCTCCATTCTCTTGTCCATTGAACATCTGCATGAGAACTTTTGGGTTTTTTCCAAAATAAGGGAATTCACCTCTGTAAGAAGCCCTCCTCATTTATTCAAAAGTCTCCACAAGGTTGAAAGAAAAATATCAATCTCATTTCAGTTTGGTGTCCCGAGAAGCTCATGGAATGGAAATTTTTTAGTATTAGCAATAGTCCCAGGTACTTCCTAAGATAACAGATGCTTCCATGTTCAGTGGTGTTCATAGTTGTCAGGAAATTATAAATCATTATGCTTCAAGATTGCAAAAAATTAGATTTTGGGATAGGTTCAATTTTGCATCTTCAGTCTTAGTAAATCGTCTGTAGAAGAAAATGAAGAAAACTTGGACTCACAACAATTTTCCAGTGTCATAAAACCAATTTTTTGAATTTTCTTAGGAAAATTGGAGAATTCGAGTAGAACAGGTCATCCTATAGTTAGTAGTACTTCAAGTAGATTCTTGGATCAGAATTATAAAGGTTCAGTCAGTTTCAGGCTATCATTTATGAATCCATGCCTAATCAAGGCTTCAAGCTACTAGTCAACACATCTAGCACACAAATTTCCCCGTGAGTCGCCACAATTGTTATCCATTTTTACCGCCCAGAGAAAGTAGAAAACAAGAAAGGGATTAGAACAGAGCATTGAAAAGGGTCTTCAAGAGGTGAATCATAGGTTTCAATAAATTTTTCATATTTTAAGATATCCGCAGTGACTTTTGAGAGTTTAGAAATCATTTGATGAATTTTTCCTCTTCTAGGTTTTGTGGAGACCTAATGATTTCAATCTGGTGAGGAAAATAGCCTCGGGAAGCCCACATTCATGTAAAATTCACTAAAAAGGACCAAGATGGGAAAATTTTAATTTTTTGTACTCTATGCCCCCTCTTTGGTTGAAAAATCCAAAAAAATCCAAGAAATGGGAAAAAATTGGAAAAAATGGCCCATCAGGGGCTCAGGAGCTAAAAATAGCTCGTTGAGCTATTTTTTAGCTCAGCGAGCCACTTTTCATGTCGGGGAAATCTAAGGAATGTCGAACCATTTTTTTGTGAGGTTTGAGTTTTTTATGGCTTGCTAAGATGAGTTGAGGAAGGCCTAGTGGGGCAAGCTCACTTCGTGCAATGATGGGTTACGCGAGAGTCATGTCACCAAGGTATTATGAGGAAAGGCCATTTAACTCACCGAGGTTTCTCGGTGAGGTGCTTAGTTAGGGGTAGAGGAAATGGGGTCAATGCAAAGACTAGGCCCGCTGAGCTAAGTCAACATCATGCAGGATGAGTGATGGAGGAAGTGATTTAGGCCAATGTTCAGCCTTGACACCATGCTCAGGGGACCCAGGCATGGTGTCAAGGCCGGAGCACAAGAGCCTTGTTAGCATGACGTTAGATCAACTTGGTACATGGCTTGAAGCAACAGAAATGGAACAAATCGCGGTGGAGACTTGGCCTGGTCAAGAATTTGGGGTCATTGGGGTTTAGGAGATTCTTTCTTTAGAGGTAGGGATGATTCACATTTTGGAGGTGAGCTATTTTTGGGAGCGTAATTTTGGGCTTCAGGGTTGGTCAAGCAATGTATGGAAAAAATTGAGCTCAAACCTTGAGCTCCAAAATCTGAATTTCAGACTTTGAAATTTTACTAATTTAAAGATTTCAAAGGGCTCGGCGTGTTTTTGGTGTCTCAAACTTTGACATTTGAAGAAGTATAGGTCTACCACATGAGGAACGTGTCAGAGCCAATTTGATCAAGCATCTGTGGGGTTTGGTGAAGATTATAATGCCAAGCCATTTGGTGAGTCAAAGGTGGGAATGCATGCCGAGCAATGTGCATTTGAGATCGGGTCTACCACCGAGTTGGTGGGATGTATGTGGTAGGGTGCTCATCTTATACATTAGTAGGATTTTAGGGCTAACCAAGCAATGTGAAATGGATGGTGAAGAGGTGAATAGCCCAACCCATGCGGAGCAAGAGGAGTTCAAGCCATCCAGGATCGTTAAGTTACCTTGAGCGAGTTGGATGGCAAGTTATTAGCCATGTCATCCCCTAAGTCTTTAAAAGCGGTTTCACATAGGGGTCCCACCAAATTACTAAAATTGTCCCTACAGAATTTTAAATTATTATTTTAATTGTTTTCATGGGGGCATTTGAATTAATGAATTATGGATTTTTCTTGAAGAGCAAGCAAAGATAGAAGTAAGAATTGGGTGTTGCATGAGAGCATGGGAAGTGGCATGGCTCACCTAATCTACTACAATCATTCCTAGAATTTAGGAATTCTCTCTCCTTCTCTCTCACACTCTAAAATGTTATAAAAATGTAAAGGGATGCATACTACAAATGGTTACACATTTTAAACTCATGCTTCCCCTCTTCTAATCAATCGAGTTGTGAATTTAGAGAGTCCAAACCTTCTCCTCTGAACATTGTAATTGAAAATTTTCCTCTTTCCTACACTATGATGTAATGTGCAACTCTATGGCACAATGAAATGAATGTTTTATTATAATTCTTCTATCCTTGCATGTATTTTAATTCTCTAACTTTCCTCTCTTCATTATAAAGGAATTTTTTGCATGATTTTTTTCCATTGTATCTTTTGGAGGATGTTGTGTTTATTTGGAATGGTGTACTATGTGCAATCTGGTTTGTGATGCATGTCCATCCTCTCCATGTTTCATCTTTCTCCATTTGTAGGTTGAGAATTGTCTGACAACCCTTTCTCTTAGTGTTATCACTATTTCTAGCATAGGATTTATTTCATGCAATCTCTATCGCTTTCCCCTTAAAAGTGTTAGAATAGTTTTAGTTAGTTATGTTCTTACATTAGGTGTAGTGTTAGCAGTAGGATAAGGAAGAGGAAGTTGGCCTTCTCTAAAGGTCCATCTCAAGCCTGCAAGTCTCACAGCTTTAGAGATGGTACCCATGTTACCCATTGACATCGAATGCCTCAATAAAAGATAGAAATTCAAGGGATGTTGTGATTTGGTTATAAAAACCTTGCAAATTTTGGGCTTGGGGAATGTTTTGCAACTTTGCACATTTCGTGCCTGGGGAACTTTTTTCAACTTTGCACGTTTCAGGCCTTGGGAATTTTATGCAACTTTGCATATTTTTTGGCCTGGGAACATTTTTGTAACATTACACATTTCAGGCCTGGGGAAATTCTTGCATCTTTGCACATTTAATGCATGGGGAAATTTCTTACAACTTTGCACATTTCGGACCTCAAGAATGTTTTGCACAATCACAGTTTTTAATGTGCAATCTTCAGATGATCATAATTTTTGATACGAGATCACCAACCAAGAAAAATTTATATCGCACAAATGTCTTGATGATTACTACATAATTAACGCATTTATCAACTATATTAAAGTTCTTTATTGGTGCAAAATTTAAAAAAACTTTCTCAAGGTCATTTTCCAAGTACGAGGCTCTACAAAAAATTATGATGCCCATGTTGGGTTTGCAAGATTTAATGTTAATTGGTCCTTAGTGGTTAAAGAAGTGTTTGGGATCCTTAATTTCAAGTTCCCTCTCTTTTCCCACCTCTCTTTTATCATTCTGATATGTAATGAAAAATCTCTCATTTTTAAAAGGCGGGCGTATTTTTATTATAATGGAACTCTGTAAAATGGTTCAAGATCAGCTATGAGTTGCAGGCCTCAGATTTAGACATCGTGCATGGTGATCCTTACCTCTTCTTCTCTAATGTAATGGATTGTGCATTATTTAATAAATAAAATGTGTTTTTTTGGATCTCTTATGCCCTTTCTCTATTTTATTGCATTTTTATTTCCTATCATTGCATCTATGAGTGTTTTGTGTATAGTTTTCTCTCTTACGGGTCTCATATTTTTGCGCTCCAAGAAATGGTGGTTTGAATGTTTTTGTGGACTATGGATTTTTTTTTCCATCTCCTTCATCATTTTATCCCCATTTTTCACTCATTGGAATGATTCCACCCCCCGTTTTCTGGTTATATCACTTCTTTTAATGTAGGATTTCATTTTCTTGCATCTTTCTAACTATTTCTCTCTCTCCATGTTTTCTTGGCACGGTTATTTTAGGATTAGATATCTACATTTCCATCTTTAGGAATAGTTTTAGATTTATATTAGGTAGAGGAAGTTGTCCATCTCAAGTAGCAAGTCTCACAACTTGAGAGATGGTCACATGTTAGCAAAAAGTATGGATTTGTAATGTGCAAATTCTAGGGTGCTAATTTTTGTGATAACAATTAGTTTAGGTTATTAATCCTAGGGAGCCAACCCACTCTAGCGGTTATTCTCAACTCGAGTCACCCACATCTCAGAGTATTTCCCATTATATCAACCAAAGTGAAGAGTAGTTTTCATTTCTTCATCCAAGGTACACTTTAGAGTGATAACAAAGCACAAATTGTAGATATAATTTGGGTGCGAAAAATATGATCCATGGAATGGGTGGAGGATATGTAGTTATATAATTACTAAATTTTGGTTTCAAATATTCCATTCATGTTTGTTTTTATCTATCGAATTAAAAAATTTCACCAGTTGGATTTCACCATTTCCCCCCTCTTTTTGAAGTTTAAATGCTTAAATAGATTAAAAAATAGAAGATATTATTAGGGTCGAATAATATGATCCATTAAATGGGTATGGGACATACATGTATTTAATTCACACCTTTTTATTTCCAAAATTCTATATATTTGTACATCTTATCTATCGAATTAATTTTTTTCCAATTGAAAACCTTGATGTCATAAAATAAAATGATACCAAAGCTTGATTAGAAGATAAAATCTACTTGGCATAGTTCCGCTCATGTGATTAGTGTGAATGAGAGACGCACTATAAATTTTAATGCTTATAGCACATATTCTTTGGATTCTAACAATTTTTCTATGGAATAGGTATGAGGCATGAAAATATGTAATCTTCATAATTTGATCTCTAAATTTCCATTCATGTACTTGTTTTATATACCAAATTAAATGTCCTGATTAACACCTTAAAGCTAAAAACTTAAATTAAAAAATAAAAATTATAAAAAACATACTGATATGATTTAGATGGGGGATTGCAAAGTTCTACAAGAACCAAACATTTTCATTGGGTTTTGTACCTTTTGTCCTATGAATGAACATGTGGGTTTCAACTTTATATTTAAACTTATTTTATCTTTTTTATTTTGTTTAGCATGTTGGATCGGAGGTTATTTACTTCCCACATGTTAATTTTGAACTTTTCATTCATGTCCTCATCAAGTATCTCAACAAATTTAATGTTATGCAATCAAAAACCTTGACTTTTTTACCTAAATCAAGTGTGAATTTTTTATACATTTGCCAAAAAAAAAATTAGATTTTTTCACTCTGTTTCCTTGGGTTTAGCTTGTAGGTTTTTATGTTACTTCTTGGGATGGGGTGTGGTTTAATATTTTTTAAACCAAATTTGGTAGTCATAAAAATGAGTGTGGTTAGTGGCCATATGGTTGAGTAGATATTTTTCTACACTATGATGTTATTTTTTTGTTTCTAGAAAAAAACATTATTGATAAAATTATTGTTATTAAGACCTAGTTTTGAAGTATTGTTATCAAGTTTACACCCTAGGAAAAATGGAAAACAAGGTAGGATCGAACCGGAAACTTAACAGGGCCTTTATAGTAAATATGGGGTTTCATATCCACAAAACCATGTTTCGAGATTAGTCGCTATGTTTTGGGAAGAATTGAATTTATTCAAGGAATTTTTCCTCTTCCGGGTTTTGAAAGACTCGGTGTTTGCCTAAGAAGTGAGAACCAGATCCGAAGACCCACATCTAGTAAAACGAGAAAAAATGGAAAAAATGAGGCTTGTACCTAAAAATCATTTCCTCGGTCCCTCATGGCCCACCGACATCAAAAATTCCAGAAAGAATCGGAGAAAAATCCAAAAATGTAGAAAATGGAGAAAATGGGAAAATAGCCCATTAAGGGCACCAAGCTGAAAAATAACTCACTAAGCCGCTCGTTGAGCTACATTAGATGCATGGGGTCATGGGTTTTAGATTAGCTCATGTGAGATCAAGGATCATGGCAGACCAATGAACATTAAGAAACCATATTGATTACATAGCTCGTCGAAATAAACAGGGAGTTACTTGGTTCGTGTTTGATAGTGTTGTGGGAATAGCTCGGGGGTGAGCCAGGGTGATGAATTAGCATGGCGTAAAGGGTAGAGGTTTATAATGCACAAGGTATGAGCTCTTAGTGAGCTAAATTAGTCACATAGGGCCATGAATGGAGGAGCTTGGTGAGCTCTCCTAGCTCGCCAAGAGAATGGAATGAAGGGGTGAATAGCTGAGCCAACAGTCAGGATAGAAATTGAGGGTATGAAGGGTCGAGCTCATGATAAGTGGTCACAATGGATTTATTATTATTGATGAGGTAAAATAAAAAAAGGGTCAAGTAATGTAGCCAATTCAACATTTGATGGGCCAATGCCAAGGAGGAGAGCTTATTCGGCAAACTCACGCTGGATGTCACGGGGCTAGCTACGCAGCGGATTTCACTAGCCAACGTGTGGCACTGAGACACTAATTTTTTCACTCACCTTAGAGGATCAAGCAACTCTAGTAGTCCCAGAATATGCCTTCAATCCACCTTCATCCACCTCCCATTCCCAACGCATCTCCAACTTATGCACAAGTGAACCCTTCCAACACCTTTCACAGCTGCCCATACAACTGCTCTAGAAGACCACTCGCCAAATACCACGGCTGCCCATACAACCTCCAAGAGCTCTTAATATTCCTTCTTAGTTCACCTGAGGGAATGAACAAATCATGCCTCCTGACTCATCACTGACCCAGCTCTCAACGCTTTCGCTGGCTCACCGTCCAACACCCAACTATTCTCGACAAACACGGGTGAGGAACATCACATGCACCTTTCTGTCATCCATCCATGAGTCTGCCTTAGTTGCTGTGTCGGTCACCTATGCGTGCACCGGTGGGGGAATTCTATTCGTCGAGTCCTTCCCGGGTGTGAGCCTCTACTCACCCCGACCTCTTGACTGTTCATCACCCAAGTCCAACACCACCAAAGATCCCTACGGGAGCACTGCAAGCTCACCATCTTTGTAGACCACATCACATGCGGGTAAGGTACTCTTCTTCCCTCGGCTCGATCCAACCTCTGATCTCACCCCGATGTCATGGCCACTGACATCACCGTGCCTACTCTTTGAGACACCCATCCACGTCCAGACCGCATTGACACCTACTCGAGTCTTCTGCCTTAGTTCTTAGCTCACCACACTACAACCATATCCATGATGTCCTTGACTCAGCCCACCATGTCGCACATCACCATGTGAACCATCCTCTATCCACTTCAATGAGTCTTAGCCACTGCTTCTACACCCACTCCGCATCCACACTTCCACTGCGCCTCCGATACATCTATGTGAGCACTCAACTCATCTACATTGTTTAACCTCTGCAAGGTTGAGGAGCTCGCCACACTTGGCTCACTCATGTCTAAGTTACTTCTCCTTTGTTTCGACCTTTGGATCCCAGTCTCACTCCATCATGCCTCTTGGCTGCTTCCCACATGAACTCTACTTCTAAGGACGTTGCCACCTCAAAGGTCTCCCCAAGTCCACTGTCACTTAACTCTAGAGTCCCACTACTGATCCATGATGCACATCTCTGCATGGACATACTCCATAAGGGTAGATTATATCTCCAAGGTCTCCTGAACACCCCATCCTTTGAATGTCCAAGTGCACCAAGTGTTCCACGCTCCACTTGGTGTGGGTGTGAGTTCACCACATTGGTCTTAATGTCTACCATGCTCATCTGGCTCATTAGGCTTGCACCGCACTCTCAACGCAAGGCCTCTATCATGCAAGGTCTTCATGCTCAAACCAACTCACTCTGCCACTGCATTGCTCTCATGAGTTTCCCAACTCGCTCCACGTACATTGGGTGCATTCTTCGCTCCAAGACACCCTGCACTGCTCCAAAGTGCAACCAACTTTTCTCACCAACCCGCCTTATCTAACCTTGATTCTAAGACATCCTTGGGCTCACAACATGGTCCTTTCAATCCCCATGCACAACTCTTTCTCACTAGCTAGCCCTCAAGAGTTGCATTGGTGCGCCACCGAGAACTTCCCGGGAGGTCACCCATTTTATGCCTGTGCGCTTAACTCACCCAACTTGCCCAGATCTTCTATAGGCCAACACATGTGAGGTCGTCAACCCCAACGCATGCATGGCCAACCATTTGCCTCGGCTTAGGAGTCCCTCTGGCTCCCTGGATAGCACCTCGTGCACTACCCTAGTCGGATGGTGTCTGCCCATCCTGGGGGAGGTGGTCGCTCTATGAGCATGGAGACGCACCCCCCTTATATTCTCCCCCACTCAAAGTGGCGATGCCCATGACACCGTTGCTAGACTTCACAAGCCTACGCAAAGGATACTAGTGTTCGCAACACTGGGACAAAATGTAAATGCACTACTCACATGCAAATACACAAGGAACACATCGGTCACTGCTGACATAACACAACTCAATCTCTTCAACATCTCACTGCACTAACTCCCTGTGCTCCGGACAAAAAATGTAAAATCACTCAACACTTTTGTCGTTGTAGCTCCCTTCCACTAAAGTACACTTCACCAAACATCTAACACAATGCTTAATGGGATACCCCTTCTGCAATTCCTACTAACTCTTAGGAATTTTACATGATGTACAAGCTGCCCTACTAAGCTCTAAGCCCTTCTTGCACAACAATCATTGCATGACTGAAGAACTGCAAACAACCTCCACGCTGATTGATGAACCATTGCAAGGTTTCACTGCCACTGGATCTGGTCACACCATGTTTCCACCCACAACATGAAATTCTCCACCTGATCTGGGGCCTACTTCACCATAACTTCACCACAATGCTGCCCTTGTTCAGCACTTCTACCAACACCATACCACCACTGTGCCTCTGATGCTTTGATCTTCTAGAAAACTCTTCACCAGAATACCTCATTTCACTGCAACCTGACTGATCTACTCACCACCATTTTCAACCAACCAACACTTCTGAAAATGCAACGCTTGCTTCACTCCGGAAACGTAGCCACTACCACTATTGCCAACCTGAAATTATGAGGTTTCACAAAATCACCACACTGATTCTGCCAAGGGAGAGCCACTTTTTCCACTTCATGGCTCAAGTATCAACTTGATATCACTTCAAAAACACTACAATTCAGCCATTCTCAATGCACAAGTTCTCAACAACTTCTGGGGAGTCATCATGCTACTCAGTGCTTACGCACCTACTAAGTTTTCGAGTTACTCTACCTCTGCACCTGAACTCTACCAAGTGTTATCCCTTCACTCTTCGCTACTTGGAGTTAGTTCTGCACTAGCCTTCACATGAACTATCCACCTCAGTGATGTTACCCAGCCCACACTGTATGCATCCCTTCCACCTCCTCCACATCTAAGTTCTGATCAACACTGGCCTTCTTCTCCCACAAAGTCTCTAGTAACCTGCACTGGCTTACTTGCATTGCACAAGTGCCAACTCTTGACACCTGCATGGGTCTAAAATACCCTTATCACCAAACACCATGCCGACCACATCACAACTACATGACTCCTTCCTCATCAACCCACTGGTCTACCTCTAAGAAAGTTCACTGGCTTCATTCATTCCACTGTGACATCAATAAGACTCAACTTAGCCCTGATACTCCACTGGATCACTCGATCTGATGCTACCCTCTCGCCTGCACTGCCTTCTTCTTCTTACATGGAACATAATCGTCCTCTTTATCCAGGTTGTGTTGGTGTCCCGCCTTCTGATCGCTAACACCGTTGATTGCCAATTTTCACAAGAATCAACTCCTAATCCAATTCATACAACAACCAACTCCCGCAAACATGCACGACTCTGCTCAACTACGCATTACATTGGGCACTTCAATCTGACGCTGCTTCACAAACACACATCAGTCTACTTCTACTCAGCCCAACCGTGTTGGTGTCCCACCCATCCGATCACCAATGATGTTGATTGCATTGGCTCCCTAGTCTGCCAACTCATTCTTCAATCAACATCCCACACACCTGAAGTTGAGAGCTCTTTCGCCAACTACTCACGTTGGTTTACACTCTGTTCCCAACTCCAACTCCGATGCTCATAGTCGCTCTACATACTAGAGAGAGCATCACCTCAAATGCTTCAATACTAGCTATCACGCTGAGTATCAAAGAGAGAAATCCACTTCCAAAAGCTCTGATACCAGCTATCATGCTACGTATTGAGCACAACATTAACTCACTAGCTCGATACCAGTACATCACGGGGTTAGCTATGTAGTGGATTTCTAGCCAACGTGCGGCACTGAGACACTACTTTTTTCACTGACCTTAAAGGATCAAGCTACTCTAGTAGTCCTAGACTAAGCCTTCAATCCACCTTCATCCAACTTATGAACAAGTGAACCCTTCCAACACCTTTGACAGTTGCCCATACAACTGCTCCAGAAGACCACTCACTGAATACCATGGATGCCCATACAACCACTAGGAGCTCTTAATATGCCTTCTTAGTTCACCTGAGGGAATGCACAACTCATACCTCCTTACTCATCACTGACCCAGCTCTCCAACGTCGTTGGCTAGCTCACCGCCGAACACCCAATCGCTTCTACACAATGCCGCTAAGGAACATCACATGCACCTTTCTATCATCCATCCATAAGTCTGCTTGAGTTGCCACACCAGTCACCTATACGTGCACTAGTGGGGGAAGTCCTCCTCATGATTCCTTCCCGGGTGTGAGCCTCTACTCACCCCAACCTGCTGACTATTCTATCACCCAATACAACACCATTAAAGATCCTCGCGAGGAGCACTTTGCAAGCTCAACATCTTTATAGACAACATCACATGCGGGTGAGGTACTCTTTTTCCCTCAGCTATATCCAACCTCTCGATCTCGCCCGATGTCATGTCGACGACCGACATCGCGTGCCTACTCTTTGAGACACCCATCCGTGTCCAAACCACATTAACTCCTACTCGAGTCTTCTACCTTAGTTGTCAACTCACCACACTACAACTGTATCCATGATGTCCTTGACTCAGCCCACCATGTCACGCATCGCCACCCGTGAACCATCCTCTATCCACTTTAATGAGTCTTAGCCATTACTTCGCATCCACGCTTCCACTTCACGTCCAATACATCTATGTGAGCACTCAACTCATCTGCGTTGTTTAACCTCTGCAAGGTTGAGGAGCTTGCCACACTTGGCTCACTCACATCTGAGTTACTTCTCATCTGTTTCGACCTCTAGATCCCAGTCTCACTCCATCACGCCTCTTGGCTTCTTCCCACATGAACTTTGCTTCTAAGGACGTTGCCACCTCAAAGGTCTCCCCAAGTCCACTGTCACTTAACTCTAGAGTCCCACTGCTGATCCATGATGCACATCTCTACATGGACATACTCCGCAAGGGTAGAGTATATCTCCAAGGTCTCCTGAACACCCCATCCTCTGAATGTCCAAGTGCACCAAGTGTTCCACGCTCCACTTGGTGTGGGTGTGAGTTCACCACGTTGGTCTTAATGTCTGCCATGCTCATCTGGCTCATTAGGCTTGCGCTGCACTCTCAACGCAAGGCCTCTATCATGTAAGGTCTTCATGCTTAAATAAACTTGCTCTACCGCTGCATTGCTGTCATGAGTTGCCCAACTCGCTCCACGTACATTGGGTGCATTCTTCGCTCTAAGACACCTTGCACTGTTCCTAAGTGCAACCAACTTTGCTCACCAACCTGGCTCAGCTAACCTTGATTCTGAGACATCCTTGGGCTCACAACATGGTCCTTTAAATCCCCCATGCACAACTCTTTCTCACTAGCTAGCCCTCAAGAGTTGCATTGGTACACCACCGGAACTTCTCGGGAGGTCATGCATTTTATTCCTGCACGCTTAACTCACCCAACTTTCCCGGATCTTCTCGTGGACCAATGTATGTGAGGTCGTCAACCCCAACGCATGCATGGCCAACCATTTTCCTCGGCAGGAGTCCCTCCGGCTCCTTGGATAGTACCTCGTGTACTACCCCGGTCGGATGGTGTCCGCCCATCATCGGGAGGCGGTCGCTCTATGAGCATGGAGACGTTCCCCCCTTATACTGGAGGTAAAGGAGTTGAAGTGAGGGGATCATAATGGAGAGCTCACTATGGTGAGATGTGGGATATAAGGGGAAGATGAATTACTTGACAAGATTTCATGCAAGCCCACTCACGGAATGCACGAGCCGCAACGGAGGTCCCAAGTAGAAATCGGCCGAGTTGAAGCCAAGCCGCCATTAGAACAATGCAAATGCCCTAGTGATAGGTGAGTGACTCACCATGGAATTTGAGGACCTGTAAGTTATTTGGAGGTCGTGGAGGGTATGGCACAAATATCAGGGTGTCTGGAGATTCACGAATGCCAACGCGTTCACATGTGAAGTGGCTCAGACATGATTTGAATTGAAATCAAATGCGGGGGATTGGATCCGAATTGTGACATGGAGAAGAGGGATCTCGTGAATGATTCGATGCACATAGAGAGTGATGAATGAAGGTCTAACGGGAAAGTTACTTGTTAGATTCAATGGTCGGGTTCTCATAGGTGAACTTTCTAGCAGATGGATGAAGTCTAGGCATTAGAGAAGGTCATAATGGCAAGGTGCCCTCAAGATTTTGGGAACCCAAAGTTTGGTTTTTTGGGAATTACAATAAAATTGGGTGAAATTTAGAGGTAGAATTCCAAAGTGACATGACTTTGAAACCAAATGCGATAATTTCAGAGTCAAATTCAGGGCTTGTAGTTCAACTTCAAGGATTGGGCATTTTTGGGCTTTGTTACGGGTCGGATATTGGAAGGGAGGAAAGTGAGTTGGTATGTGGGAGGAAAAATGTCAAAAGCCCAAAGTCTAAAATTTAGACTTTCAAGATCTTAGAGTTCAGGATTTCATGGTGAGTTTAGCGATGAACATTGGTGATCTGGACGGTGGAGATCTCTGAATTCCATGGAGACAAATGTCTGAAGTTCTCAAGCGTAGTGCCAAGGTGTCAGGGAGTTACATGAGGCTTGGGGACCTAGCCAATCAAAATGAAAAGCGGATCCCGCCAATGTTAAACTTAGGGAGTTGGTTTTAGAGATGAGTTAGGGGGTCGGCCATGGTTAAATCATGAAGCAAGGGGATAGGAAAGGGGGCCAAGTTGGCTAAACAAAGATTGAGATGGGGAAATGCATCAATCCTAGCATGAGAAGCAAGAAGAGTTTGATGCGGGAAGTATTATAAAGCTCTTTATTAAGATTTTAGAGCTCGATGGAGTTAAACCATGTAATGCAAAAGAGCTCGCCACATATCTCACCAAGAACTTGGCAACTTACTCGCCCACAACCATGCATAGAGCCGTAATGCAAAAGACTCTCATTTTGCTAAAATAGATATAACTTGAGATTTGCTTATATGTTTTTTACAAATTTATAATCATCGGAAAGGGGATTCAAATGCCTAAAATATGGAACCGTAAAAAATTTATTTAGGGAGGATTTGGAACTCTAAAATTTTATAAACTCTCCAGGTGTGTGAACACGTGCCACTGCGGTGGGGAAGCCATTAATAAGGTATGGGCACCTATTTTTCTCACACAAGGGAGAGTACATAAGACATAGGCAACATCAAAGGCTCCCATAACATGATCTAAGAAAGCATGGTTCCCTTACGGGTGATATAATGCTTGGAAATCCAAAATTTCTCCCTCTCTAATAAATTTCTTTTATATTTTGTAAAGGGACGCATATTTTAAAAATTTAGACAACTTTTTCTCCCCTTTCTCCACTCTTCTTCACAACTAGAATCTTGTCAATTTTGGGGCTACAAGCCTTCACTCAAATCTTGTAATGGAAATCTGACCTCTCCTATAAAATGATGTATTGTGTATGCTTATGGATTAATAAAACTATGTTTTTTTCAATCTTTCTATCCTTTCATGGTTTTATTTTTAATCTTTCCTCTCATCATAAATTGGATTTTTTGTGCATATTATTTTTTCATTGCAGGATTCAATTGTTTTTTTGTTTATTGGAATGGTGTAATGTATGTGTTTTGGTTTTTGGTGCATGTCCACCCTCTTTGAGTTCATCCTTCTACATTTGTAGGCTGGGAAGATTGTTTAGCAACCCATTTTCTTACTGCTATCACCACCCATTAGTGTAAGATTTCCCTTGTCATGAACTCTTTCATTCCATGTCTCCTTCAAGTGTTAGGATAGGTTTAGTTAGGTATTTTGATTGTATTAGGATTAGGTTTATAATTGGGATTAGGAAGAGGAATTTGGCCTTCTCAAGTTCACATGTCCCACAACTTGAGAGATGGTACCCATGTTACCCAATCACACTGAATGGCTCAGTCAAAAGCTAGCAATTTAGGGGGTGTTATGATTCAATGATAATAGTTCTAGTAGGCCTGATGGGATAATACAAAATTCAAAGTTTTATGATTTATTTAGTGTTCCATTATAAGATCTTAAAGAATCGTGTGACATTCACTGAGTGATAATAGATCTGGAATGCTAGGTGGGACCACATAGAAGTGGATTTTGTAGGTGTTCCATATAACATCTGACCCATATTTTTCATTCCAAATCAATTTCAGATGCTCTTATTGAAATTCTTAGCCCTTTGAGGCACCTCCAAGGATTCGGAAGTCTAAGGTTGTATTGTATTTCAGATTTTAGAGTTTTTCAAACTTTGGATTTTAGATTTTTCACATTTTAGATTTCGTAGGTTGCAATGTAGGGTCCAAGTTCTGAAATTGATTTTCGGGGTTTTCACATGTGTAAAATAGGCCTTAAGTTCTTAAAAGAGTAGATCATGGGTTGAAGGTTGCAAAAGTGGTCTTAAATTTTGATTTTGGAATTTCAGATTTTCAGGGTGATTTTACATTTCAAATTTCATAGGTTCATTTCAGACTTTAGAGGTTGCACTGCAACTTCAGATTTTGGAGTTTGGGGGTTTTGGGTTTCAGACTTTAGAGGTTTTCCTGCACTTTGTATTTCATACTTCAAAGGATGCATTACACGAGCCAAGTTCTGATTTCAGATTTCATAGGTTAACATCTACAAAACAAGGTCCGGCCTTTGAAAATCAACATCCAGGCCCTTCAAAGTTGTTATTTTAACTTTATTAATTTGTTGCACTCTTGATAAAATCTCAGCATTTAGAGGAACATGCAAAGAACAACTAACGACTCCATTTGTCTAAGTAACCCACTCTCTGAGTGGTAGACTTTCCTTTTTCCATCCATTTCCATCCATTTTTCCTTCCACATATTTTCATTTTCTTCCATTCCATGAAGTCATGTAATCATGACTTCATTTCTCGCATGGAATTCACACTTGCAGTAGTAGCCATATGAGTTCAATCCACCTCCAAACATGTAAAATTCATCTCTAAGATATTTTCACACCCCTCCAAAACCTTTTTATGATGAAAACTATTAGTTTACATACTCATATGAGAAAGATACAATTCAGTTTGGCTATCCACCAAGCTATGCAACTTTTCTGGAACAAGAGTATACAGATGATGGAGACTAGCCTACACCTGGAGATGATGAGTTACAGCTGAAAATCAAAAAATGGAGGTAGGTATGGTGCATTCCATGGCTTCATCTCAAATGAAATCATCCAATATTGGTTTTAGGGTGCCTTTTCCATGGGTTGTCTCTATGCCAAGACACTACAACCCACACCAGAAGCTTGGTTTCATAGTGGAAAATCTTTCTGCAACTTTAAAGATGGGCCAAGGAGATAGAGGCTCATGAATACAATGGTAGTCAATCCTATCAATGAGAAACCCCTGCATTACCATCTCATAGTCCCCTTCCCATTCTTTAATCATTTTCATTTTAACCTTAAACCCGGTTCCTAAGATTCTTACCCGATGCCCCCATTGTGGTGTCCATTTCTCCATCTTCCACTCTTCCACCCCATCTTGAATTCTCCACCCTTTTCCCTTATAAACCCAAGTCCCCTCTACCAGAATGGAATATAATTCCTTACATACCTTCCATCAATATGAAATATCAGTTTTCTGTAGATGAGCCACAAAAAGTAAATCAGCTCACAAACAGTCACCTTTTCCGAGAAATTCTATAGGAAGAATTTCTTATTGAGATTGGAACATAGACTAGTGGGAAAATCCAATGGACCATAATTTTTTCAATCAAGTACTTAGCTTCATTACATCTAGAGGAAAATCCACAACTGTTCATTCCCACTCCAAGATATAAGGATGAATTTCAGGATACCAACCTGATCAGCAACAACACCTCCAGGAGCCCCATGCAAATCATCTGGAGGAAGTAGTTTTCTTGCTTTTTGTTGGTACTTTGGGTTCTAAAATGGAAATACAACTTCTAGACAGCTCTCCATGGTTATCCATAGCCATTTTTAATGCAAAATCAGCTGCATGGTTTCAAATTTTGAGGAAGGGAAACTACTTTGCCTCGTTAGTATCGTGGTTTATTTGAAGTTTTGCTTATTTCCAGTTATAATAGGGTAGAAGTAGGTTTGTTTTCAAAGGGATAAGTACTTGTACACACTCTACATGTCTCACTTAGGCATGTATTATTTTCCATTTTTAATATAGTTTTTGTTTGTTGTTGCTCCAAAATAGTACACCATGTTTCATTTGCCCTCCCGTAGAAAGATCTTACAACAGGAAGAAGCTCATAGTTAAAGGGAATATTTGTAATTCTCAAGGATTTCAAATACAAAGAAATTAAAATCACAATTAGGGACCAAGTTTAATTATTTCCATTCTCTTGTCCCTTCAAAATAATCACATTTGAGCTTCTAGTGTCCCTTGCAAGATTGAAAAAAAAAATTCAGGGAAACTTGTTTTAGTATAGAAGGTAAGCCTCATGGTAATCTGCATATTTCTTAACATGGTAAGCTACTCACCAAATCCATTCAAGGTCCTCCAAGGCTTCGAGAAAAATATCAACCTCAAATCCTTGTTGAGTTCATTTCAATTGAAAATATTATGGATTTATAGGAAGTCCCAACCTTCAACGGTGTCCCAAGAAGTAGTTTAGCATGAGGAAATTCAATTAGCAGCGGTTCGCAATTGCCTCCCAAATTAATACAAGCTTTCAATATATACAATGTTTCTTCATTATCAAGACATTAGTTAGCTTAGTGTTTCACATTGAAAATAATCATATTTTTGGAGCAAGTTTAGGTTTACATTCCTAGTCCTAACAGTCAATTTGTAGAGAAGAGAAGGAAGAAATTTCATATTTAAGTAAATTATCCACTCTCACAAAAAATTGTAATTCAGAAATATTGTAAATGAGATGGTGAATTTAGGTCCATTGGTGTTTCAAGTGGATTCCAGGGATAGGATTCAAAGATTTGGATTAGTTTCAGGGATATCAACAATGACTCCATGCCTAATGGAGGCTTAAGGCTCTTGGCTAATCACATCTAGCAGGAAGATGTCCCCATGAGTTGCCAAAATTGTTATTCATTTTACCCCTAGGAAAAATGGACAACATGGTAGGATCGACCCCACACACCGATTGGGGTCTTCACGAAAATATAGTGTTTTACAAGCACAAAACCATGTTTTGGGATCAGTTGTAGTGTTTTGGGAAGAATTGGATTCATTCGAGGAATGTTTTCCTCTTCTAGGTTTTAAAAGACTCAGTATTTTCCTAAGAAGTGAGAACCAAGATATGGAGGACCTACATCCACCAAAATAAGAAAAAATGGAGAAAATGAGGCTTATGTCCAAAAATCATCTTCCTCATTTGGTCATGGCGCACAAACATGGAAACATTACAGAAAGACTCGAAAAAATCAAAAAATGGAGAAAAATGGGAAAATATCCCATTAAGGGCACTTGAGCCGTTGCTCACCTAGCTACATTGGATGTATAGGGTCATGGGTTATAGATTAGCTCAGGTGAGCTCAATCATTGTGGTGGACCGAGGTTCATTAAGATACCATCTCATTGGCATAACTCATCGAGCTATGGATTGAGCTGCTCAATTTTTGTTAGAAGGCATTGTGGGGATACCTTAGGGCGAGCCGGGTGATGGCTCAGCCTGGTGTAAAAGGTAGATGGCCTGTGATGCATAGGGGAAGAGCTCATAGTAATCCGATTCAGTCGTAGAGGGTCATGAATGGAGGAGCTCAATGATCTATCCTAGGTTTTTGAGGAGAATGGAACAAAGGAGTGAATGACTAAGCCGAGGGCCGTGGATGGACATTGAATCATGAATGGCCAAGCTCATGAAGAGATAAAATGGTGATTGGTCATAAGTGATTCTATATTTTTGATGAGGTAAAATTAAACAAGGGTAAAGCAATGCAACCAGATAAGCATCGGATTCAGCTAAAGGCAAGGAAGAGAGCTCGTCCGACAAGCTCATGCAGGAGGAAAAGGATTTGAAGTGAGGGACTTAGCATGGAGAGCTTGCCATAGTGAGCTATGAGATATATTGGGAAGCCAAAGCACTCAATAAGATTGCAAGCGATGCATCTTGGCTGAATACACAAGCCATGATGGAGGTCCCAGGTGGAATTCGGCCAAGTTTAAGCTAAACCACTCCGGGAATAATGCATAGGCCTAGGTTATACACGAGTGACTCACCATGGAAGTTGAGGACTGTAGGGTATTTAGAGATCACATATGGTATGGCACAAATATCGAGGTGTCCCAAGATTCATGGATGTCGTCAATTTCGTAGGTGGCGTGTTCTGGGAAGGAGCCAAATTGAAATCAAAGGTGGGGGCTCATATCTAAATTTTTACATGGCAGGCAAGTAGCTCGTGAGCAAGTCAGCACACATAGAGTGTTGAATGAAGGGCTCATGGGTGAGTTACTCTCTGGGTTCAATGGTGGGGTACTTGCAGATGAACTCTCCAGTGGATGGATGAATTTGAGGCAACAAAGAAGGTCATAATGACAAGATGGCCTCAATATTTTGGGAACCCTGAGTTTATTTTTTTGTGCATTACGAGAAAACTAAGTGAAATTCAGATTGAGAAGTCTCAAATAAGTAAGACTCCAAAATCCTATGCAAGTGTTTCAAGAGTCAACTTCGGGGATTTACAATTTTTGGGCTTTGTTATGTGTTGGACATTGGAAGGGAGTTAAGCAAGTTAGTAAATGGGAGAAAAAATGTTTGAATCTCGAAGTCTGAAATTCATATTTTTGGGTTCTCAAAGTTCAGGGTGAGTTGAGAAATGAACAATGATGATGCACAGGTGGTGAAGATCACCAAATTCCTTGGATACAATTATCCGAAGTGCTTAGGAGTAGTGTTGAGGTGTCAAGGAGTTATGTGAGGCTTGGGGACCAAGCCAATCAAAATGTGAAGGGGATCCTACTTACGTGAAATGTAGGATTTAGTTCTAGAGATGAGTTAGGGGATAGGCCATAGTCAAAGCATAAAGTAAGGGGATATGCAAGGGGGCCAAGTCAGCTAAAAATATCGAGGTGGTGAAATGCATCGAGCCTAGCACATGATTCAAGAAGAGTTTGATGTGGGAAGTGTTCTAAAGCTCATCATTGAGATTTAGGAGCCTGATGGAGTTAAAACCACAGAATTCAGAAGATCTCACCACTTAGCTTCTCGAGATGCTCAGTGAGCTGCTCGGTGAGTTACTTGCCCACAACCATCCACAAAGCCTTAATGCAAAAGACCCCCCTTTTTGCTACAATTGATATAACTACATTTCTTCTTATCCATTTTTTTCAAATTTATAGCCATCAGAAAGGGGATTAAGATCCTAAAAATGAAGCCATCAAAAAGGTATTTCAAAAGGATTTGACACTCTGAAATTGCGAAAATATCCGGTGTTATGAATAGTGTTAGGGTAGGTGGGGAAGTCATTAATAAGGTATGAACACCTATTTTTCTCACATAGGGTAGAGTACAAGACATGGGCAACATGAAAGACTCCCATATTATGATGTAAGAAAGCATGGTGCCCCTTGTGCATGATCTAATACTTGGAAATCTGAAATTATTCCCTCTCTTACAAAATTCTTCTATAAATTGTAAAGTGAATGCATTTTTCATAAAGTTAGAAATTTTCTTCTCCTCTTGCTCCCCTCTTCTTCACAGTTAGATTCTTGTCAATTTTGGGGCTATAAGCCTTCACTTTGAATACTTTAATGGAAATCTTGCCTCTCCTTATACAATGATGTATTGTGCATACTTAATGGAGAAAAAAATATGTTTTTAAATCTTTCTAGCATTTCATTGTTTCACTATTTAATCTTACCTCTCATCATAAATCAGGTGTTTTGTGCATAGTATTTTCTCATTGTAGGATTCAGTGGTTTTTTTGTTTGTTGGAATGGTGTAATGCATGTGTTTTTTTCTGTGGTGCATTTCCACCCTCTCGAAGTTCATACTTCTTCATTTGTGGGCTAGGAAGATTGTCTAATAACCCCTTTTCTTTGAGATATCACCACCCCTTAGTCTAATATTTCCCTTTTCATGCACTCTTTCTTTCCATGTCTCCTTTAAGTGTTAGGATAGGTTTAGTTTGTTGTTTTTCTTTCATTATGAGTAGGTTTAGCATTAGGATTAAGAAGAGGAAGCTAACATTCTCCAGAGGTCCATCTCAAGTTTTCAAGTGCCACATCTTGAGAGATGGTAACCATGTTATTCAATCACATTGAATGCCTCAGTCAAAAGCTAGAGATTTGGGGGGTTCTATGATTCTGTGATAACAATTTTGGCATGCCCAGTGGGATATCAAAAAATCCAAATTTGTATGCTTTATTTGGTGTTCCATTGTAATATCTTAGCCATTGTGTAACCTTCACTGCTTGATAACAGTTCAACACACCCGGTGGGACCACAAGGAAGTCATTTTTGTAGGTGTTCCATATAGCATCTGACCCATATTTTTCATTGTAGATCAAGTTGGGTTTCTCTTACCTAAATCCTCAGCCTTTAGAGGAGCCTTCAAGGATTCGGAAGTTCAAGGTTACATTGTATTTTGAATTTCGAGTTTTCAAATTTTAGTCTGTTGGTGCTCAAAATAGGCTAGTCCCATTTTTCCTTTGAAATCTATCAATTTATTGCCTCTAATATATTTTATCACCTCATCGTGTTGTGCCTGAGAATTATCTACTTTCTTTTGTTTCCATAATTAATTTGTTCCTAGGTCGAAGATCATGTATGGGTCCATTTTTGCTTCCTTGTTTCTCTTTCCCTTTGAAAAGGTCTGTAATTTGGGTCTCCCATTCTTTGTTCATTCAAAAACTTGGGCTTTCTTGTTCTTTCCATTTTCCAAAGTCAGGATTTGCTGCCCTTTTTGTCTTCGCAATAAATACCTGATGAAAATGAATGGATGTAGCTCTGAAAAGTGTATTTAAGCCTTGTAACATTCATAAATCCTCTGTCCTTGGAAAAATTTTCATCTCCGAGATCAAATGGTCATTTTTCTACATTTTACGGTTAGATGGACATTTCTCTCAATAAAATTTACATCCTTGCATTGACAGGGAATGTGGCCTCTTCTAGTTAGACGCGGCTTGGCGGGGTACTTCATAATTTTATAAATCACCTCAACTTGAAAACTGGTCTACATGGAGGAACGACGCTCATTTGAAAGTTCACTTTTGGGTTTGGCCTTGAAGTTGTGCCGGGAGGACACGTGGAGGTTTCCGCTACTTTTCCCGGACTTAGAAAAATTCTTATGCAGCTAGTACAGTTTGGTGGAACAGAGACACGTGGCGAGCTTGTGCTCATTCAGGGTCTTACCTTTGGGCACCATTCTAAAATTGCGCCATGAACACACATGGAGGCTTATGCCAAGTCTTCCCATACTTATTCATTTTTCAAAGGGTTTTGGGAGGTCTGGGACACATGGAGTAACCACGCGTGTTTGGGGATTGGCCCTTGAGTTTCATTTTAAAAAGTGTCGGAGGACACTTGGAAGCCTCCGCTCACTTTGCATTTTGCTTGGAATTTTCAAGTGGCCAAAAGAGATTGCACAGGACTCGACACATGGTGCCTTTTTCTCGAGCTTTAAGCCTTCAATTTTTCCAGGCCAAGATAGGTGGTGAGCCGGGCCGGATAGGTGGCAAGCCCACACTCTTTCAGGGTCTCAAATTTTGGGGACCATCTCAAGGTGTGCCATTGTGACACATGGTAGTTTGAAAAGTCAAAAGGGGAGGAAGCAGAGCATCGGAGGCAACTTGGAATTTTTTCCTCTTATTCTCAAAAGGGTTGAAATACCAAAAATGGCCCGCAAGCCCGATAAAGGAAGGGTCAAATCTTGCTCCAGTCAATGGCGGAGGTGCGGACTCTCGAGGGAAACTTGGAAAATTTTCCTTTTGAGAAAAAGAGTTAAAAGTAAAAGGGAAGCGTGGTTCCGATGGGACCCACATTGGGACACATGTCAAGGTCATTTCTCAAGGGTGGAGGTGTGGAGAAAAATGTGAAAATTTTACTTTTTCCAAAAGTTGTAAAAGGAAAAAGAGAACCCGTAAACCCGCTCTAAAATTAAATCTTCCATGTGGACAACCCAAATTCAAAGTAAAGATCAACGGCAACTGTGAGTCTAAATCTGATTTTCCCCCCATTTTACTAAAATGCTCCTGGAAGTGTGAGTCTTCATGATTTCTTGGTATTTCCTACATGCCAAACAAAGAGGAGAGTTAATTTTGATATCTAAGTTTGGTGGAGAAGATCTGGAGACATCTTTTACCATTAAAATGGTCTCGCCACTTGGACTCAATGTGATCTTCCATTTTTTTCTCTCGTATATGAAAGAGCCAGATTTGACAGATTAGGGGTGGAAGTGGTTGGTGAGTAGATGGAAGAGTGATTTTCTAGAGGAAGGAGTTGAATGTAGGAGATATTCAAAGAGATCTTCCCCATGAGCACCTGGCAACTTTTTACAGATTTGATTCTGGGAATCACGATCGTGATCATGGAAAGCACTGGTGGCACTCAATGTTTTTATCTTTTGGGGGAAAAGGGGTCTGTTGTAAATGTTATAAATGGCACAAATTTATCGTGCTAAAGGTTGGAGGTTGGAGTGTGAAGGGTCGGGACTGATTTTCCTAATAGAAAAAGGCTTGATAGAGCCCATCCTCCTTTGAGAAGCTGTTTGAGAAGCCTATATATCTCTTTTGTATTGAATTTGATCATGTCAAGGTGGTTGTGAGTGTACAACCATTGACAAGCTCTGAGATTGTTCTAGAAACTTTCCCCTGTTGATAAATTTAATCAAACTTGAGCTATTCTATGTGGATCTTGTGCAAAATGTGTGGCTTTACTTCTGAATGTCTACAAATAGTTTTTCTTGTTCCTATTGCAATCTTGTATCAAAATTTGTCTCAATCACATAGGTCTCAATCCTTGTGATAGTTTAGTGGCATCTGTAATTTCATTTCTCAAAAGAGCTTTCATCTGGGAGTGAAATAAATGATTTAAAATCACTTTTCTCTCATCTATTGACAGAGATTGTTTGTAAGCCTCTGGGTGTACCTCAAGCATGATTGGGCTCAGATATTGATAGTTTTTTGGGTTTTCCAACTCAATTCTTCATGTTAGAATATCATATATTTTATGAAAAAGTACTAATCTAGGCCTCCATTAAAGCACATGTTCTAGTTAAAGAAACATTTTAGCTACTCTGGCATTCTGTTGGTTTAGTCTTCTAGTTTGCAAAAGTTTTAAAAGATTTGGTATAATCAACTTTATCCTGCTTCACCTCCCACAAAAATCCATCTAAAATAAACTCATCCTACCCATACTATGCATGTTCATCATGTGTGTATACAAATGCATGAATTTTACTACCAAAGCATGTAGAAACAATCAGATTCCAAATGTCTTTAGTAGCTTGAATATTTCTTGGAGAATATATCCACTATCTAGAGTGACAACTCATGAGAGTTATATTTTTTTACATTAATCATATTTTCTTCAAGGTCTCCTTAACAACTTCATGAGGAAGGATATATCCATCTCCTCCATAAAAAACAGGCTACCAAAGGGTTCTCTTACCTTGGTTGAAAGGAAAAACCTAAAATAGTGACAATAGATCAAATCCTCTTGAGGGCGCTATCCATTTCTCCACATCCGAGTGATTAAGGGCCGCTTAGATCCCATCCTCATCTAAAAATGACTCATCATGATCTATCTATCTTTAAGCTTCTGCTAACCTATGATGTTGCTCAGACTTTGAAGGAGAATCAATTTGGGTACCAACACCTTACTAGCGTCATTACTGATGAAATAGTGATTCCAGTTCATATTCATACCTTGGTAAACACTTCTTGAATGCTCAAAGTGCTAATACATCTTTTCAAGCATCATCCTGTGTTTAGGCCTATAAGAAGTTTCAAAGTTACAAATGCTATGTGCAATATTTCCATTTTCTACAGTTATTGCACTAAGTTTCATTGATAAATCTGAGTAAAGAAGAGTCAGAATCTTTCCTTTTCCAGTTTCTAGTGTTGAAAAACATTTGATAGATCATATTTAGTGCATTTGCACAACTAAGGTGGAAATCCTTGGTGGTGACTCCCTGTTGATCTGATTCTTAATGAATACCAATGTCTTAACTTTTGTCATGTGAGATTTTTACTAACCTTTGCAATGTTGGAAGGAAGAAGGTCTTTCTTTGCTAGGGACCCTACTCGGACATTATTTCCAAAGCTAGGAAAATCTATCCAACAAGCTATGTAGATTTTTAGGGACAGGAGTATGTAGATGATGGAGATTATCCTACACCTGGAGATGATGAGTTGTAACTAAAAATCTAAAAAATGGAGACAAGTATGGTGTATTCCAAGGATTCAACTAAAATGATAGTGTTCAAGATTGGTTTCGTGGTCCCTTTTCCATTGGTTGGCCCTATGCTAAGACACTACAGCTGCACCATAAGCTTTGTTTCATAGTGAAAATGCTACCCTAACTTGAAATACGAGATAAAGGCTCATGAATACAATGCTAGTTAATCTGTTAATTGGAAACACCTGCATTACCATCTCATATTCCCCTCCTCATTCCCTAATCAATGTCATTTTAACCCGAAACCTAGTTTCTAACCTTCTTACCTACTTCTGTTAGGTTGTGGAGCTTGTTTTCATGTGAGAAAGTGTTGAAGATTGTACACTAAGAGTACTTGTACACTTTCCATAGTTGTCTCATCGGGGTTAAGGAAACATGTTTTTTTGCCTTAAAATGTGCCTCGATATACTAGGAAACGTGTTTTTCTCATATGGGCGGGATTTTTGACCCATATGTTTATGGGATGGTTTTGGCCCATGGTTTTAATACCCACGGTTTTGTAAAACTGCTTAAGCAGTTGTCTATTTATATGGTTTTGTGCATATGGTAGGTATCATGTAACATTGTAGATATGTTTTAAATTCGGATGACAATTCTCAGCAGAGTTTGTTAAACATAGCTCCAAAAGGATCTGGGTATTGTATTGAGAGAGCGGTGGCTTGTAATAAAATCTAAGCAAGTGATTCTTGGTGGACGTAGCCCAAATTAGGTGAACCACGTTAAATATTGTCTCTTTGTGTTGTGTTATTTTATTCTACACTTTTATTTGAGATCTGTAATATTTTCTGCATATTAGTTTCTATTGTTGCAATTCTATGAGGGATTATTCCACACATTTTATCTCTTATTTCCTAACAATTGGTATTAGAGCCTATTTTGGTTTGCTCAAGTGTTGAATCACAGGGAAAGTTTTATCTTGATTGGGAGCTATGGAAGATGATGGAAGATCTAGGGTTGATAAATTCAACGAGAAGAATTTCATTCTTTGGAAGATGCAGATGAAACATTACTTTTATCAAAAGGATCTTTGTATTCTGCAGTCTAAGAAGGTGAACAAACCCTCGAGCATGATGGATGCAGAATGGGATTTGCTAGATAGTAAGGCACTTGGGACAATCTGACTGTGTTTTGCATATTCTTTATTATTTAATGTTTCAAAGGAAAAGACTACAAAAGAACTGATGGATGCATTAGGGAAGTTTTATGAAAAACCCTATGCCTCTAATAAGATATTTTTAATGATTTATTTTTTAATATGAAGATGTCTAAGAATGGTTTAGTAGAAGATCATTTAAATGATTTTAATACAGTTGTAAATATGCTAGCTTCAGTTACAATAGAATTTGATGAAGAATTTATGGATTTATTAGTTGTGTGCTCTTTACCTGAGAGTTTGAATAGCTTGGTAAGGGAGGTAAACAACTCAATTCCAGCTAACTAAAAGGTGAAGTTTGAGGATGTTGTAGGGGTGATTCTAAGCGAGGAAATGGAAAGAAAAATCTCTGGTGAATCTTCTATTTTAGGGGAATGCTTTGACAAAGTGGAAACTAGAGGGAGACAAAAGAATAGAGGAAGCCTTGGAAAATAAAAGGATCGAGAAAGGTCAAAATCCAAAAGCAAGATAGTATCTTTGGCACTATGGAAAGTCTGGGCATGCAAAGAAGGAATTTTAGGAGCTTCGGAAAATAAGAAACAACGAGCGAAAGAAAGGAGGTAAATGTGGTAACGGGTAATGTATGTCGAGTTGCTTTGATTCTTTCTTTGCACAATATTACTGAATCTTGAGTTTTAGATTTAGGGATTCTTTCCATGCTACTCCACATAGGCATTATTTTGTTGATTATGTTCAAGGGGATTTTGGGAATGTTTTTCTTCATGATGATGAGGCTTGCAGGTATAGTTGGAAAGTGATGTTTGTATCGTGATATTTACAACAAACTCTTGGAAGGTTACAAGTGTGCTCTTGTGGTGGCAAGAGGTAAGAATGTTAGAACCTTGTATTTAACCACTTATAGCACTAATGTTTGTAATATTGTTGCTTCAGAAGTAGATACAACATTATGGCACTATAGGCTTGGTCATATGAGCCATAAGGGCATGGAGATCATAAAGAAGGATTTTCCCAGATATACAGAAATGGGTTTGGAATTATATGAGGACTGCATATATGGGAAACAAAATTGAGTAAGGTTTCTCAAGGTTGGACCTACAAAGAAAGAGAGTAAGTTAGAGTTGGTGCACTCACGATGTGTGGGGTCGGCGCTCAGTATCATCTCTTGGGGTTCAAGTTATTATGTTACTTTTTTTGATGATGCAACAAGGAATGTTTGGGTTTATTTTATTAGAAACAAATTTGATGTGTTTGACACTTTTGTTAAATGGAAAGCCTTGGTAGAGAATAAAATAGGTCTTAAGATAAAATTTCTCGGAGTCGAGATAATGGAGTGAAGTATTACAGCAATGAAATTTATGATTATTGTTCTAAGAATGGAATCCACAAGAAAAATACAGTTCCAAGAACTCCGCTACAGAATGGGGTGTTAGAAAGGATGAATAGAAAAATAATGGAACATGCTAGGAGCATGAGGTTACATGTAGGACTACCTCTTTTTTTTTTTTTTGCGAGCGGTGAGCACAACTGTGTACTTGATAAACAGAGGACCCTCAAGTGCCTTGGATGAAGGCATACTTGAGGAGGCTTGGTATGGTAAGAAAGTTGATTATTCATTTCTTAGAGTCTTTGGATGTGAGGTGTTTGTCCATATAGACAAGGATGATAGGACCAAGCTAGAGGCTAAATCGTAAAAAAATACTTTCATTGGTTATCGTGGTGATGACTTTGGATATAAATGTTGGAGTATTAAGGACAAGAAAATCATTCAATCTAGGGATGTGGTCTTTAATGAGAAAGTCATTTATAAGCGTGCAACAGAGGAAAACATGGAAGAATCCAAGAAATAATATGTAGTCGTAGAGGATCTTATGGATGGGAAAGTGACAAATGAATTAGTTCAGGAACCTCCTCAATAGGAACCCCAAACTCCTATATTGAGGAGGTCTTCTAGGGTAAGAAGAGAACCTGAATTTTTTTCTCCTTCTCTTTATTATTTATTACTCACTGATAGTGGAGAGCTAAAGAGCTTTGATGAAGCAATGCAAGTAGATGTCAGGAAGAAGTGGGAGCAAGCCATGGATTAGGAGCATCAGGATCTCATGGAGAACCAAACATGGGATTTGGTGAAGCTACTCAAAGGAAAAAGAGCATTACAGAACAAGTGGGTGTTCAGAGTCAAAGAGGAAGAAGGAGGAAAGAAAAGATACAGGGCCCGGTTAGTGGTCAAGGGGTTTGCACAGAAAAAAGGTATAGATTTTTATGATATTTTTTCTTTTGTAGTAAAAATTACTTCTATTAGAACTTTTCTTAGAATAGTGGAAGCAGAAGACTTGCACTTAGAGCAACTTGATGTAAAGACTACATTTCTCCATGGTGATTTTGATGAGGAACTATATATGCAGCAACCGAGAGGGATATGAGGTCAAATATAAAGAGGAGATTTGTGCAAACTGACAAAGATCTTGTATGGCTTGAAACAAGCTCCATGCCAATGTTATAAGAAATTTGATAGCTTCATGATGGAGCAAGGTTATATTAGATGTCATTCTGACCATTGCATGTATACAAAGAAATTTGACGATGGAAGTTATATTATCCTTTGTCTGTATGTGGATGACATGTTGGCTGCAGGTAAAAACATGTAGGAAATAAAAGTACTCAAGAAGCAACTAAGTAAATCCTTTGCTATGAAGGATTTGGGGTCAACCAAACAAATCCTTGGTATGAGGATATCTCGAGTTAGGAAGAAACAAAAGATAACTTTATTTTAGGAAGAGTACATTAAGAAAGTCTTGGAGAGGTTTAATATGCAGGATGCTAAACCGTTTAGGACTCCTTTGGCAGGCCATTTCAAGTTATCAAAGGAGCAGTGTCCCAAGATAGAGAAGGAGAGATACCAGATGTCCAAGGTACCTTACTCATCAGCAGGTTGGCGTTTGATGTATGCCATGGTGTGCACCGGACCGATATTACCCATGCGGTGGGAGTGGTTAGTAGATTTATGAGTGATCTAGGTAGAGATCACTAGCAGGTAGTAAAGTGGATCCTTGAGTATTTGAGAGGGACCATGGGGACAGTTTTTGTGATATAGTAGATCAGACACCACTTTGTGTGGTTATGTTGATTCAGATATGGCTAGAGATTTAGATAGTAGGAGGAGCACAACATGTTACATTTACACTATAGGTGGGATAGTAGTGAGTTGTATTTCATGACTACAGAAGTTGGTGGTTTTGTCAACCACAGAGGCTGAGTATGTTGCTGCCACAGAGGCAAGCAAAGAAATGATTTGGCTACAACAATTGATTGAGGAGTTAGGGAATAAGAAGGAGGAAGGAAAGTTGCATAGTGATAGTCAAAGTGCTATACACCTAGCTAAGAACTCTACTTTCCACTCTAGGATGAAGCATATACAGTTAAGGTACCATTTCATCAGGATAACTTTGGAGGAAAAGAAGTTGAAGTTGGAGAAGATTGATACCAGTCGAATCGTACATACATGATGACCAAGGTGGTCACAAGGGAAAAATGAAGTTCTATTCAAATTTGGTTGGTGTTCACATAAACTAGCGAAGGGTTGAGAAGCTTGCTCATAGGAAAACTAGTCTCCAAGTGAGAAATTGTTAGGTTGTGGAGCATGTTTTCATGTGAGAAAGTGTTGAAGACTATACACTAAGAGTAGTGTACACTTTAAAATGTGCTCGATATACTGGGAAATGTTTTTTTCTTAGAGCAAGAATGATTTGCACAGAAATAACACACAATAATATTATATTTTCTATATATTTCACACAATACAATAGCCTAATATATAGGCTGGAGTTTCCCTAGAATATAGGAAACTAACTCAACTACAAAATCTCAACCAAGCCTAATTATGTGGGGTGAGAATAACTCACGTAACCCACACATAACAATAAATATAATAATATATTGTTGAAACAATATATTATAACATCTCTAACAATAATCTCTCAACAATAATAATTACACACGTAATTATTATTCACACACATAAATATGTGAAGCACTATAATATTCCTAACATTCCCCCCCTTAGTGCGAACATGGGGAAAACCTACCTTTGTACTTGCACCTGCTCATGATCTGGTGATTTTCACAGGATGATCACAAACCTCATGGATGGTTTTGCAAATGGTTGACCAAAAACCGAGAATGGTGGTTTTGCAATTGGTTTACCACAAACCACAAAGTGATGGTTTTGTAAATGGATTACCAACAACCAAGAATGGTGGTTTTGCTATTGGTTTACCACAAACCACAAATGAAGGTTTTCAAGTGGTTTACCTACAACCACATCATGATGTGCCAAGTACTATCATCAGCCCTCATCACATCTCACTATAGGGAATAACATAGGAAATTCTGCTAACATCTGTTGCTCATACATACATAGAAAAAAGCTGACATACTGGAAATGGAACATTGGAATGATGTTCCCCCCCTCAATGTGAAATTTCCACTTATTGAAAACAAGATCACTGCAAACTGAAGCAAACACACAACTAAAAACAAATGCCACCAAATCATCTGTGTGGCCCCGTCATTGGCGACTGACGAGAGGTCGCTGAATGACCTCCAACCTCCGATGCCTCCTGCCTCCGGTTTCATGCTCAGAACAAGAAGTCTTCAGAACCACTATCTTCATTTACTTGTTCTTCCTCATTCTCTGATCTTTCTTCAGTAATAAAGTTGGCCTCAATTCCTTTGAGTTTTCCACTAAGTATATCTTGAGCTCGAGCTCTACAAAATGAAGTTGTATGCCCCTTTTTCTTACAATAGAAACATTCTCTTTCCTCTTTATATTTAGAAATTTTTTTGTACTTCCTTTTTACATACATTGTTGTTTCTTCTTCTACATCTTCTTTGGTCTATTTTTCCTCAGCTAGGAGAGCTGATATCATATCTTCCAATGAGTTAGAAGGTATCTGACCAAGAGTGAAAACAACATTACTGTATTTGGGTGGTAAACTATTCAACAAAATAGCTTTTGCATCCTCATCGTCTACTAGAGCTTTTACTTCTGCAAGTTGTCTCAGAAGAGATCGTAAATTGTTGATGTGACTAGACATTGTATCTCCATCACTCATTTTGAGCTTGAACAACTGAAGTTTTAGAGAAAACTTTGCATTGACTGCTTTTGAACCAAATAATTTGCTCAAATTATCCCAGATGTCCTTCGAGTTTTTATCTAGATCAACATAATGTAATTCAGAGTCCGAAAGGGCAAGGCCAATAATGGCTTTGGCTTTATCATCCCGTGTTTCCCATTCTGCCAATCTGGTGGATCTGAAGGTGCTGGTTCTTTTCCATCTACTATTCTCCAAAGATTTTTGTTCATCAACTGCATCTGGATCTTGACTTTCCATGTGTGAAAATTGAGACCATTGAATTTTTCTAGTGGAATGTCCATTATATCTTAGAGTGTCGGTTTCAACCGAAAATGCACTCTTAGGGGAGTCGGCTTTAACCGATATTGCTCCCAATTTACACTATATTTAAAAAGTAATAAAAACAAATTACTTTTTAAATTCTACATGGATATTTACTAAAGACTTAAACTCAGAAAGTAATATTTAATTACTTTCTATATTTAAATATTTTGATACACAAATTAAACTAAAAGACACATGATTACAAATTATAGACCACCCCTACTACTGACACACTACGAGATTTAATCCCTTGACTAATAAATTACAAATAATCTTATTCTAAGATCCGTGGCTTTTGTAATTCAAAAGAAACCACACCTTTTTATTAGAATCCCATGCATATTTGCGAGCTTGAGCTGGAAGGATAAGCAAGCATTCACGTCCATGATCTAACCATGGTTCTGATTTTAATTTCCAGCGAAGAAGACTTGTAGGAGGCGGTTTCAATGTGACTTCAGAGATTGCTTCAACAACGGACAATGAGGATCAATGAATTGAGGTGTTTCATTACAAATATGTAGACCAAGACGTGGAAGACACGTGAGATCCACACTGTGGAATGGAGAGTGAAAAGGGACATTAGATGCAAAAATATGAGTCACTAGTCACCATGCTTCAAACTCTAGATTAGAGAACAACGTTTGAACCTTTCTTATCGCTGCACCATCCAACCATTGCAATGACACGTACAGGATTCTCAAATTACTTAGTGTTTGCTGGATATAGCTAGGAATGCGGCTCAATTACATGAAATGGCACCACTTTCTACTCCTTGTAATTATTTAAAAAATATATGTATCTTCAAATTCTTTGTAATCACGCAACAAACTTATAAATCCTCTCGTTATTGAAGACTGCACATGGACTTAGATCTGATAACTGGCTAGAACGCCTTTCCAAGTCTGTTGCTCCACTATGATTTGTAACGTCTCAACAATCTGACTCCTTTCTTCAAGCTGACTGAAGAGAAACATGCTTCGAATAATAGATTGAGATAGTCACGATGATCTGCGCTGATCAGGAGTGAGCACGCTCAAAAATAAAATTATTCTTCATTATTCAGGTTAGCCAATAACTATAGTGGCTCTACCCCATACAACATATCATATCTCCATTAAATAACTGATCGACCGCTCTAATACCAAATCTTAGAGCAGCAACAGATTTGCATAGGAAATAACACACAATAATATTATATTTTCTATATTTTTCACACAATACAATAGCCTAATATATAGGCTAGAGTTTCCCTAAAATATAGGAAACTAACTCAACTATAAAATCTCAACCAAGCCTAATTATGTGGGGTGAGAATAACTCACGTAACCCACACATAACAATAAATATAATAATATATTTTTGAAACAATATATTATAACATCTCTAACAATAATCTCTCAACAATAATAATTACACACGTAATTATTATTCACACACATAAATATGTGAAGCACTATAATATTCCTAACATTTTTCTCATATTGGCGGAGTTTTTTTGATCCATAGGTTTATGAGACGGTTTTGGCCCATGGTTTTGTAAAACTACTTATTTATATGGTTTTTTACATATGGTAGGTATCATGTAACATTGCAAATGTGTTTTGAATTCATCTGTGAATTCTGCAGAGTTTGTTGAACATACCTCCAAACAGATCTAGGTATTGTATTGAGAGAGCGGTGGCTTGTAATAAAATCTAAGCAAGTAATTCTTGGTGGACGTAGCCCAAATTGGGTGAACCATGTTAAATACTGTCTCTTTGTGTTGTGTTACTTTGTTTTGTACTTTTATTTGAGATCTGTAATATTTTCTACATATTAGTTTCTCTTAAGTTGCGAGTTTTTCAAGGATTATCCCACATATTTTATTTCTTATTTCCTAACACTTGCCCTAATTGTGGAGTCCATTTCCCCCTCTTCCTCTCTTCCACCCCATCTTGAATTCTTGATGTGAATCTAGCTACAATAGGTTGAAATACATCCAAAACACACATAAACAACTTTGCAAATAAAAACAAGGAGTTTCAAAATCTAGCTTTCTTCTCATTCTGGAATCCACACTAATATTTTACATCATTACAATCCACCTTTTATTTCACGTTTACTCTAAAAACCCTAAAATGCTAAAAAACTCTAAATTGCCAAAAAAAACCTAAAATGCCAAAAATTACCTACTAGAAAAACAACTTGGATGGGCCCCAAAATTTTTGTGCTAAATATTCCTTCATAAATTAAGGCTCACATGAAATTTTGACTTATTCTAACAAAAACAACAAAAGTTATTAAAGTTCTAAGACCTAGTCAAAAGTGAAAAAACATTTGAAGCCAATTTTAGGCCACTAGATGAATGAATTCAGACTTGAAAATGTGACCCAAGCATAGTACTAATGTATATCTACCACCCTATAAAATTTCAAGACAATCCAACGGTTGGATCAAAAGTTATGGTCTCTAGAAGTTATTCTCCCACATCAATTCTCTGTCATTTTCCTTTCTAAACCTAAGTCCCCTCTACAAGAATAGAATATAAGGCCTTCCATACCATCCATCGATGTGAAGGATCAATTATCTTTAGATGAGAAACAAAGAGGAAATAAGCTCACAAACAGTCACCTTTTCCAGGAAATTCTATAGGAAGACTTTCTTATTTAGATTTGAACACGGAGCAGTGGGAAAATACAACAAACTAGACCTTGTCCCATCAAGCACTTAGATTCATTAGAGCTGGAGGAGAATCCAAAATTGTTCATGCCAACTCCAGGACATAAGTATGAATTTTAGGATACCAATGATTAGCTGCAACACCTCTAGGAGTCCAGTGCAAATCATCTAGAGGAAGTAATTTTCTTGTTTGTTGTTGGTACTTTGGGTCCTAGAATGGAAGGCCAACTTTAGGAAAAATATCCGTGGTTATCCATAGCCATGTTTAATGAAAAATCAGTTACATGCTCTCAAATTTTGAGGAAGGGAAACTAATTCACCTCGCCATTATCGTGGTTTGTTTGAATTTTTCCTTATTTTTGGTTAAAATAGGGTAGGAGTAGGTTTGTTTTTCAGTGGAAGAAGTGCTTTTATACACACTTTGCATGTCTCACTTAGGCATTTATGGTTTTACCTTTTATATATAGTTTTTTTGTGGTTGTTCCAACACGGTACACCATGTTTTAGTTAGACCTCTTGAAATATCTTATAACACAAAGAAGCTCACATTACATGAAATAGTTACAATTCTCAAGGATTTCAAATGCGAGCAACTAAAATTAGATTTAGGGACTAATTTTAATGATTTCCATTCTCTCATCCCTTCAAACTAATCACATTTGAGATTCTAGTGTCCCTTGCAAGATAACAAAATTCATTTTGCGGGTAACTTTTGTAGTACTAGTGATAATCCTAGTGGCAATTTGCATATTTCCGAACTTAATAAGCGGCTCCCAAATCCATTCAAGGTCCTCCTAGGCTTCAAGTAGAAGATCAACCTCAAATCCTTGTTGAGTTTGTTTTAATTGAAAATCTTATGGATTTGTAGGAAGTCCCAACCTTTAACAGTGTCCCAAGTAGCATTTCAACATGAGGAAATTCAGTTTGGCAATGGTTACCAATTGTGTCCCAAATGAACATAAGCTTTCAAGATCTACATTGTTTCTTCCTTTTTGAGGCATTAATTAGCTTAGTGTTTCATTCTAGGAAATTTTTCCTCTTCTAGGTTTTGAAAGACTCGGTGGTTGCCAAAGAATTAAAAGCTGGGTTCTAGCCGACCCACATCAAGCAAAACAAGAAAAATGGATAAAAATGAAGCCCGCTTTTGAAAATCATCTTCCTCATTCCCTCATGGCCCACTGACATAGAAAAATTCTAGAAAGACTCAGAGAAAAATCCAAAATTGTAGAAAAATGGGAAAATAACGCATTAAGGGTATTGAGCTGAAAAACAACTCGACGACCTCCTCAACGAGAAGCTTAGTGAGCTACATTGGATTAATGGGGTCACTAATTGTATATTATCTTGGGTGAGCTCAAGGATCGTGGTGGACCAAGGGACATTGAGAGACCAACTCCGTGGCATAGCTTGATGAGCTATACAAGGAGCTTCTCGGTTCCCATTAGATGGCATTGCAGGAATAGCTCGAGGGAGAGCCAGGGGTGATGACTTGATGTGGCACAAAGGGTAGAGGTCACGCGATGCACGGGGGATGATATCATAGTGAGTTGAGGTGGGCGTAGAGGGTTACAAATAGAGGAGCTCAGCAAGCTCTCCTAGCTCGCCGAGGAGAATAGAGCGAAGGGGCAAACAGCTGAGCTGAGGGCCAGGATAGAAAATGAGGCCGTGAAGGGCCGAGCTCATGACAAGCTAAAACAACGAATGGTCGCAAGGGAGTAAAAATTGTATACGAGGTGAAAGAAAACTAGATTCAAGAAATGTGGCCATCTCAACATAGGGTCGAGCAAATAACAAGGAACAAATATCATCTAATGAGCTCATGTGGGAGGAAAAAGAGTTTAAACAAGGGGCTCAGCACGGAGAGCTTGTTGTAGCGAAATGTGGGATAGAAGGGGAATCCAAAGTACTCGGCAAGGTTACAGATGAGCCAGGTCATGGAATGCACAAGCCGCAATGGAGGTCGCAAGTGGAAGTTGGTCGAGTTCAATCCGAGCCACTCAACAGCATAATGCAGAGGCCAAGGTGATGGGTGAGTGACTTGCCATGGAATTCAAGGCCCTGTAGGGTATTGAGTGCTCATGGAGGGTACGACACAGAGATGGAGGTGTCCCAGGATTCGCAGATGTCTGTGAGTTCACGGGTGAAGTGGCTCGGGCATGAGCCGAAATGAAATCAAAGGCGGGGGATCAGGTACGAATTGTGACATTATGAGTAGGGAGCTCGTGAGAAAGTTGGCATGTGGAGGGTGATGAACGAAGGACTCAAGTGTGAGTTACTCATCAGGTTCAACGGCAGATTTTTCACAAGTGAACTCACTAATGGATGAATGAAGTAGAGCCATCTCAGAAGGTTGTAATGGCAAGGTGGCCTTAAGATTTTGGGAACCCGGAGTTTGGTTTTTCAAGCATCGAGAAAACTGGGTAAAATTTGCAGGGAGTAGTCTAAGGCGGCGCAACTCCAAAATCTGATGAAAGCGTTTCAGGATTCAAATTCGTGCTCAGATTTGAACTTCAAGGATTGCCCCTTTTTGGGCTTTGTTGCGTGTCAGATGTTGGAAGGGAGGTGAACGAGTTGGTACGTGGGAGGAAAATTTTCCGAAGCCCAAAGTCCAAACTTTAAACTTACAGGTTCTCAGAGTTCAGGTTTCTCTGGCACGTTGAGCGATGAACAGTGACAATGCACACAGCATAGAGATCTCCAAATTCCATCGAGACAAATGTCTGAGGTGCTCGGGAGTAGTGCCAAGGTATCATGGAGTTCGGCGAGGCTTGGGGACCGTGCTCATCAAAATATAAAGGGCAGCCCGCCAACGTGAAATGCGTGGAGTGGATTTCAATTTTGAGTTAGGGGAGTCATGTATGCTCAAAGCACGAAGCAGGGGCCTAGGAAAGGGCAGTTGAGTCGACCAAAAAAAGATTGAGGTGGGGAAATGCATCAAGCCCAGCATGTGATGCAAGAACAGTTTGATGCGGGAAGTGTTTTAAAGCTCATCGTCGAGATTTCAGATCTCAAAGGAGTTAAAAACATGTAATGAAGAAGAGCTCACCACTTATCTCATCGAGTGGATTGGAAAGTTTTCGGTGAGTTACTCGCCCACAACCATGCACATATCAAGAATGCAAAATACCCCCTTTTTGCTAAAATTTATATAACTTGAGCTCTGCTTATCCATTTTTTGTAAATTTATAGTCATCGGAAATGGGATTGAGAGCCCTACAAGATGGAACCATCAAAAATGGATTTTCGGAGGATTTGAAACTTCAAAATTTTATAAACTCTCCAGGTTGTGAATAGTGCTAGGGTAGGTGGGGAAGCCATTAATAAGGTATGGGCATCCATTTTTCTCACCCACGGAAGATTACAGAAGACATGGGAAACATGAAAGGCTCCCATAACATGATGTAAGCAATTGTGGTGCCCTTTATGGGTGATCTAATGCTTGGAAATCCAAAATTCCTCCCTCTCTTGCAAATTTCTTCTATAAATTGTAAAGGGGATGCATTTTTCAAAAAGTTAGACATTTTCTTCTCCTCTTGCTTCCCTCTTCTTCACAGCTAGACTATTGTGAACTTTTGGGCTACAAGACTTTTGTCTTAATACTGTAATGGTAATCTTACCTCTCCCTATACAATGATGTACTGGATACTTTAATCTTAATATTAACTATGTTTGTGTTAATATTTCTTACCTTTCATGGTTTTATTGTTTAATCTTTCATTTCATCATAAATCGTGTGTTTTGTGCATATTATTGTTTCATTATAGGATTCAGCGGCGGTTGTTGTGTTTATTGGAATGGTGTAATTCATGTGTTTTGGTCTATGGTGCATGTCTGCCCTCTCCAAGTTCATCCTTCTCCATTTATAGGCTGGGAGATTGTCTAGCAACCCCTTTTCTTGGTGCTATCACCACCACTTAGTGTAGGATTTCTCTTTTCATACAATCTTTCTTTCCCCATATCCTTGGAAGTGTTAGAATAGGTTTAGTTAGGTGTTTTTCTTGCATTTTGAGTAGGTTTAGCATTAGGATTAGGAAGTGGAAGCCGACATTCTCCGAAGGTCCATCTCAAGTTTACAAATCCTGACTTGATAGATGGTACTCATGTTACCTAATCACACTTTGACTCACTCATTCAAAAGCTAGCAATTCGGAGTTTCTATGATTCGGTGATAACAAGTATTATATAGTGTGCGGGTGATTAATTATTTTGTACAAATCCCACCCCTATTACGTTAAATTTTTATTTGATTTTTTAAATAATTTTGTTTGAATTATGTCCTATTTTTAAAAATAAACTTTCTATAACATGTTTGCACATAGTACAACTTAAGTGATGCTTATTTACTTTGTATTTTTACGTCAAGGAATTTTCCAAAGCATATATAGTAGACGACATGTTATTGATTCTTACACCACTCATACATGTTACTTCTACACGAATTAGAGGATGCGACGACATTTTTGTCATTCACATATGAATTTTATCACACATGTGGATGTTTCTCATCATCATGCATGAATCTATGAAACTTGATGGTTTCCTTTTTTTTATGTCGCTACCCACATCAATGATTTATTCAATGCATGTGTTTTAAACAAAAACAACAGAGCTATATAAAGGCTACGAGGAAGAGAGAGTAGTTATAATCGTATAACTATCCACTAACAAACAACTGTATTAACCTAAACTAATGCTAACATTCCCCCTTAATACATTGTTTTTACATATGTACCCCCTAAACAAATCAAACTTCACCTTATCGAGAGGCTTGGTGAGAATATCTGCAACCTAAAATTAGTAGGGCAAGATGGAGCTGAATTTGTGGTTCAAGACCTGTTCATGAATGTAGTGACATTCGACCTCAATATGCTTTGTTCGTTCATGAAAAACATGATTCTTCACAAGCTTCAACACACCTTGATTGTCGCAGTGAATGATGGGAGGTTTCTCTTCAGGAATCCCTATATCTACAAGAATGTGACGTAACCAAATCACTTCACACACAACTCCTCATGTGGCGCGGTATTCAACCTCAATGGATGAGAGAGAAACAACAGTTTGCTTCTTGCTAATCCACAAGATAGGTCCAGATCCAAGATGAAAAACATACCCTGAAGTGGATTTCCTATCATCAATGGATCCTGCATAGTCCGAGTCTGTATATCCCTGTAAGAAGAACTGAGTGTTCTTCTAATACTACCAAAATCAACTATACCTTAGACATATCTCAACACATGCTTTGCTGCTATCCAATGACATTTCTTCAGCTCCTGCATAAATCTCGTGAGATATCTCACTGCAAAGCAAAGATCTGGCCTGGTATAAGTCAAGTAAATGAGACTCCCCACAAGCTACCTATAGTGAGTGCCATCTACCTGCGATGAATCCTAGAATCTAGATAATTGCAAACCTTTTTCCATAGGTGTGGACATTGGTTTACAATCTGACATTCCATACTTTTCAGAGTGTCTTGGCATATTTCATCTGGGAGATGAAGATATGATTCTTCTTCTGCCATATCTCTAAGCCAAGACAGTAGTGAAGTAGCCCCAAATCAATCATGTCAAGGATTTCTTCAGATCATTCTTTACATCATCCACAAGATTGTCAGAACTTCCTATGATCACAAGATCATCTACGTACAAAACTAGAATAACAATCTCTATTCCTACCTTCTTGATATACAAATTTGTATCTAAGGGGCTACAAGTGAATCCATGCTTGCAATAGGTGATCATCAATTTTTATATACCATGCCCTAGGTGCTTGTTTGAGTCCATAAAGTGACTTTATCAGATGACATACCTTGTGTGGTTGATGCTCATCTACAAACCCTTCAAGTTGGGCCATGTATACTTCTTCTTTGAGATCACCATTCAGAAAAGCACTCTTGACATCCATCTGCTGAAGTTTCCATCCATTTTGTGTTGTCATTACACAGATAACAACTCTGATGGTTTTGATCTTCATTGTGGGTGCAAAGGTCTCATCATATTCAATTCCTTCTTGTTGAGCATAACCCTTTGCAACAAGTCATGCTTTGTGTTTGTTGATTGAACCATCTACCTTATATTTTGTTTTAAAAATCCATTTGCAGCCAATGGATTTCTTACCTGAGGCAGATCGACAAGTTCCCACATCCGATTCTGAAGTAGGGAATCATATTCAACATTCATAGCCTGTTTCCACTGTGGTTGGTCTAATGCCTCACGAACAGTGTCAGGTTCGGTGCTATCAACAACTGAACTCATGAGTGCAAAATTTACCTCATGTCTAGCTTGACTTCATGTTCTAACTCCCATAGAAGTGCCTGAAGTGAGTTCAGGTGTGCATCCCTAATAGTATTCTGACCCATTTCAAATGTTGGTTATTGCTACTGCTGATGTGAAGATGTGTTTTCCAGTGTGCCTAGATCAACGAATAAGTCTCCACTCAGCTCTTCTTCTCTCTGAGAAGAATCATCTTGCCCATCATCTGGATGTGTGAGCAATCTATGTGATGAGGTTAGTATTGGATCTCCATTGTGTGGTAGGGAGTCAAAGGATGACTCATCACACACATCTCAACTCTCGTATATTTTCTTCATCTCAGGATCCATGAGACGATATGCCTTTGAGGTAGTACTATACCCCAAGAAAAGACATGGCAGTGTCTTTGATCAATCTTCTTCCTTTTCTCATCTGGAACATGCATATATGCAATACAACCAAAAACTCTCAAATGATGGATAGAAGGTTTACGACTAGTCCATACCTCTTCCGTGTCTGTTCTACAAGATCTTCGTGGGTGCCGTTGAGTAGATACACTACTTGTCTCTGACTACTTTTGCCCAAAACCGATCCTCCAACTTAGCGGTGGAGAGCATACAATGAGCCATCTCCATGACAGTCCTTGTTGTGTCACTCAGAAATCCCATTCTGTTGGGGCATGTAGGGTGCAATCAGATGTTTTGAATGCCATGTTGCTTCAGGTATGCTAAGAACTTCTTCGATACAAATTCCCCCCTCGATCTGAGTGGAGGAGAAGGAGAGGCTTCCTAGACTTCCTGGTGGCTTGCTGGTAAAAGGTTTGGAAATTGGCAAATGCCTCACTCTTCTTCCAGAGAAAATATACCCACATTTTCCATGAGTAATCATCAATGATGAGCTGGAAGTATTCAAAACCTTAGAAGCTAGTAGTAGGGGTCTACACAGATCGGTGTGTACAACCTGAAGATGCTCCATAGAATGATAAGAGCTCTGTTTGAACGGACCTCTATGTTGTTTTCCCAAGACATCCCGAGAAAACAGGTAAGGAATGGGAGAGTGGAGGAAGCCCTCTTACCATTTCCTTGGCACTGAGCTGATGCAGAGCCCCGGCAGAAAGATGACCATATCTAAAAGTGCCATAGTGCAGTGGACTCTACCATTGAAGCAGAGAGAGCAATGTTAGATGAAGTGACCACATCTAGTGTAAATAGATGGCCCTTCATAAATGCTCGAGCAATAACTAAGTCTCCCTAGGAAATGATGCAGGACTTGACCCCTTTCTCAACAAAGAATTCAACCCGCATTCGATGATTAAGAAGTTGACTCACAGACAAGAGATTTGAGGTCAAACCTAGAACATATAGCACCTTCATGAGTGTACATCTTCGTGTCCCAAGAGGAATGATGACATCACCAATCCCCGCCATAATATACTCCTGATTATCTGCGATGGTGATCCGATCTCCAGTGGGCTGGTCACTCAGGGTATGGAACAACTTCTTATTTTCAGTCATGTGTTTTCTAGCACCCGAATCAATCAACCAGACACTTTCTGATGGCTGCAAAGTCTACGAGACTAGGAAATGTCTAGATGAGTTGTGTCTGGAACCTCTTCATCGAGGTGGCATCCTGCTGAGCAGCAATATGACCCTTCTACCTCTATGATTACGAGCACACCATTGGGATTTCTTAGAATATCCTTGGCCAGAAGTGCTCTCTTTTCCAAAAGTTCCATGCTTGTGACCATTGTAATAATAGTTCACAGTCGTGTGCGTATTCGTGGAGAAAATGTGGCACCATCGATCCGCCTTGTTGTTCTCTTGATTTCGGGTGGCCGTTGTGGTGGCCACTGAGAAGGTTGCTGCTGTGGATGTTGCTTCTGATTCTGGGGGGCTGACTACCCTTTCCGAGGCTTATGCTTTTTCCTCATGATGAGAGCCTTGTCTTCAAGGCTTCTTGAACATTCTGAATGGATTCTTCCTGCTGGAGATAATTCACCAGTTTGAAAAACTCACCTCCTATTGAGTGATGGTCAATGTGGTGATCAGTGTCTGAAACCGGGAAGGAAGAGCTCGCAAGGTGAGCGGGACTAGCAACTTGTCATCCACCGGTTCACCGAGAGTAGAAAGTTCTACACGTAACTCAGCCACATGCCACAAGAAGGCTTCGACTGATTCACCATCATGCATACTCATCGTGTGAAGCTTTTCTAAAGATGCAACATCGTCGATTCTTGGCTTCATAGATGGTACACAACATAGTTCATGCCTGAGAGGAAGTGGTTGCTTCCCGAATGTGAGGTTGAACCTCATCAGAAAGGCTCAGAGTGATAAGCATTAATGATTTTACATCGGCATTTTCATACTTAGCCAATAGATCAATCATCTATGGGAGGGGTGTTCATGCCGTAAAATGATCCCCAAAGATCTTCAAACCAAAGAATCATCTACATCTTGGTTTTCCATGTGGTAAAATTTGGCCCTTTTAGCAACTGGGCATCCGACAACAAAATGTGAGGTGCAGACATTTTCAAAAACTCAAAATTGTATTTTATTTATTGATTGTTCAAAAATGGTTACAATGCTTACTGAAGGAACCTATCATGAAGATGGGCTCTATAAGCTCATGTAGTGAGACAAAGATGCTCTTTGGGTGTTCTACTTCACGTTCATCATCTACATCATATCCGTGCTCCAATTCTTCATGGATTCGGTGTGCTTGACAACATACATCAAACCAGAAATAGTCAACAATCCTTGACACACCAATTCATCAAATAATACATTTCGGTATTCATCAATTCATTGAGCAAGGAAAAATAGATGTTGGTGGTGTCCTCTTGGGCTCTTAGAGGTGACCCAGTGGAAGGGTTGCTCAGTAACACTCTCAGCATCAGAAATGTGTGACATGTACGTGGCGAGGATATCTGGATTAGCCTCTCATGCCAAGCTCTTAACGCTATAGGTTTCACATGGTCTCCAACCACCTCGTTGCTTCCACACAATGTTGGTTCACCAGGTAATGATTGTCCTTGCTTCACACAGTGCAAGCTTGAAGGTTTCCATGCGCGCTTCTTCTTCGCTTTGTTAATGACATATTTACGTCAAAGGCCATGTCCCAAAGGAGAGAAAAATGCCAAAATAGATAAACACATCTCAAGCCAAAACATGTCTCCAAATATCCACATTATAACAACAAGAACCAAAATCAACTGAGGATGGTCTTCCATGTGATTCTACAAGTGACAATGATTCATTCACTACAGATGTTGGTCACTTCAGAGAGGATCCAACAATGTCTCCTTCCCTTGCTCATTTTTGAAAAAACTCATGAAAAATCGAAGCGCCAAAGGAAAGGAACATGCCAAGCACCAAACCGTGCTCCAACACACCAGCGTGGCTCAACTTTCTATATACATGCATCCAATTGTGTGGACATGTCCTCTTATGCCAATCGCCAAACATGATATGTGAATTTCCAAACTCCTAATGCGCTAACAGTAGGAAAATTCCAAGTAATGAATTGCACCACACCGTCACTCTCCGATACCAATGATGGCTTAGGAAATAATGATTTATTCAATGCGTGTGTTTGAAACAAAAACTACAAAGCCATATAAAGGCTACGAGGAGGAGAGAACAATTATAACTGTATAACTGTCCACTAACAAACAACTGTATTAACCTAAACTAATGCTAACAAGGAGGAGGCACAAGTTTTCAAGGGATTTTTTTATCTCTCACCTAAATTAAATCATTACCAAATCTTGGTTAAGCTTTGTTTATGTGTAAGGAGGAGGATTTTTGGAGGTGCAAGTACGTTATGAATTCTTCCTACTCCCCCATCCTCCTCGTAGCGGCCTTTCCTAGCACATGGCCCCACCCACCAAAATTATTTGACATGCTTGCGCAGGACTATGGAAGGCATTTTTTTATATTTTTTTGGGGGCCTTGTTCTAAATGGAATGTCCTTTCTAATGTTGGCCACCTATTGTTTCCCTGATTTTTCTTTTATGCCATGCTTGGACCATGACTTGGGAAGTTAGAATGATTTTTTGGAGGATGGGTTTGGCTGCGTCCATTCTGGAGGGAAGCAAACTATGTAGTTTGGAGGCCTGTTGGTTGCATACATTGAACATGGAGCCATTTAACAGATCCTTCTTGTGTGTATCCTGTAATCATGGAGATCCCTTGAGGCTGCACCTCTTTGAGGCATTTTTTCAAATATTCATCATGCCTCATGGATGCTTCCACTTTGTACATACATGGCTTCTGAAGCTCATACTTCTACATCTAACAAAAATATGATCTCCATTGTTCTTCAATGAATGTCCATATTCTACCTTACCGTCCCATTTTGACACGGCTTGGAGGGCATTGGAGAGGTTGTGGGGTCTAGATTTTCCCCTGATAATCATGTTTATTTGAGGAATTTGCAGCTCGTTGTTTTGAAGCTTCTTCCCTAGTCGTGTATCCCTGCAGGTGCCAAAACATAGCCATGAATGGGTAGGAGTGCACCAACATGCTAGGGATAGTGAATTTTACAATTTGTTGCAGCTGCTTGAGCCCGATTCAATGTGGCATCATTGAGGAAGCTCCAATCATGCATGTTAAGTATAACCCCTATAGTATTCTACTACTTTTTCATAATTTCTTGAAATGAGTGTTTTCTTTTCCTGCAATGGTGTCTTGAATGGGTTATGTGGTACCTCTGTTTCCTACTATGGGAATAAGGAATAATAAATAAATAAAACAATATAGTTCTTTTCAATCCTCCTTGCGCTACAAGCTAGTTTTAGTGTTTTTCTTTGTGATATATTGATAAATGGTCATGGCCAAAGGGCATGGATCACATCTCCTTACTCTAGGGATTCATATCATAAGACATTTGAGTATTTATCTGATGTATATTATTGGGTTTTCCTTATTCTTACAAAATAGATATTGAACAGTTATAGGCATTGTGTTTATTTGTATATATACTTTATTTCTTATACTGTCATTTCAAGAAGCAGTGTATGTGGTTATGAATTTTCTTACTGTATACACATTTAGGATATGGTAGAATGACTTGGTTGCAACAAAGTCCACTCTTTCATTATAATGCTCTTTTGAGATGAATATCTGCAAGTATATGGTTTCATGTGGGATTGTATGTACCGTATAAAAATATATTTAATATTTACATTATTTGTTGAAGGTTATTAGGAAGGATTAACGACTAGGGTACATACCTTCAGCTGTGCATACTTAGTTATTTTTTTTTTCCTCCTTGCATGGATTAGAGAAAACTCACATATCGATGTAGTATATATCTACTGTATAAATCTTTATTGGCTCGAATAGGTATTTCGAATACCCAGATAAGCAAAGGTAAATACATATATTTATGTAGTATCTGTTTATATAGATATTTTGTGTAGCTTCTTAGAGCTGTTAATCTCATTACTTTTAAATGCACGAGAACATGTTTAAGCCTATATGTGGTTTGGAATTCATGAATATTGTTTCCTAAGCTTGCATGGATGTCAAATGTCTATATTCATGTCAAATGGATAAAACAATTGCATACTAGTACAAACTCATATGGGATTTGTCTTAAAAATAGATCACCATATTAATTGGTCGCATGAGTTTTCTCTTCCCTTTTATTGTTACATTATAAGATGAGTAAATTAATAAATTCTATTTTTCCTTGTGTATTGTTCTTTTTATGAATTATGAGGAATTTGATAAGCAAATGTGAAAACTTGGTTCCTTTCCTTGGAAGGTAAATTGGGTTAACTGTGAGTTGTTTTCTAAGTCAGGGTAACCTGTTCGAATTCGTTTATAATACTATGTAATAGTGTTATTCTTTAGTTATTATTTTCTTTAGAGTCTCACCTTCATGGCACCCATGACTGAAGTTTTCAAAGTCATTGATTTACACTCCATGTTCGAAAGGCCTAGTAAATAGAAGCCATGGTTCATAAGCTCGAACCCTCCTGCTACTTATTTTGTTGTTTTCATTGAAGGGTCTTACTAGTGTTTGTGTGGGGAGTTGTTCTTAAATGTTTTAAAATATATATCTTGGGTTTCTAGGACCTCTTGGAGTACTTGGATGAAGAGGAGTCTTCTTAAGTCAAACCCCATAAGGGTATTACCTTGTACTAAAAAAAAAAATGTGTGGTTTATGGCCTTCATGAAAGAAATGATGGTGTTGGGTTGAAACCGTGACCTGAGAGTGTCTATGTATATTCAGAGGTTGGTTTGGTTAGATTCAATCACTTTTTTTCTGTCACATAGAATGTGAGTATAAGCAATGTGTGAGGAGATGGATAGATTGTTTGGATGTGTACTATGGTTCGATTTTCCTGAGACCAATGAACACTAGTAGGTTATAGTCCATTAATGATTTCTTACTATTAAGTTGTGTTGTTATCATCTCCGGAGACATAATCTTAGTGGTCATAGCATCCTTTATTGATGAAGGAATGGGTTCAAAGGTATTGTTGTGTGTTTCATTCAAATGAAAATCTATTGATTGAGTGGTTTGGATCCTTATTAAATCTTGGGTTCTTCATTTAAAAGGAGGGTTTGGGTATTAGATTTCAATGACGTAATCCATAGGATTGCATGATTGAAATCTCAATATTCTGAGCCCTTTTTTTTAATCTATAAGGTCTTGCCTTGATTATTTGAGATATCATTCTTACTAGAATATTTGGCTTCCTTCTTGTTGGCTGGTGTAAATATTTATCTCATGTGAAGAATTTTGATTAGTGGTTTGTGCTTGATCCATTCTTGAAATAGAATATTCCTTTCATGATATTGTTAAATGTTAGCTTATTGTTGCATTGGGTAGTCTTAACATGCTCAGTTCTCGCGAAATGACTCAAGTTAATACTTGTGCAGATGGATTATGCGAGTAGATAAAAGGAAAGAGTTCTAAAGGTTTCATCGGTTTGATTTATGAAGTTCCTTGTACGAATGTCAAATGTGTTGTAAATCTTGCAATGGTGCTTGTAAAGGAGTTTGAAGGCCTCTTGCCTTGGATTTTTGGTATTTGTGAAATAAAGTTGTCTTGTCCTTTTGTAGCAAGACTTGTATTTATTTTGTGAGGAATACGAATTGTTCATCACCTTGATATGTGTACTTTCTTTATTATATTATTTTAGTCGTAAAAATGTTGTAGCATGGTTGACCAATTTTTTTACCTTCTTGTTCTCATCCAAATTCAATCGAATCTTTTGACACCTTTGGTTTGTGTGCCATTGAATAGAAATTTTATAACCGTGTTTAGTTCTCTCGATTCGTAATGGTAGTTTCTTCTTTCGAGTCTTAAAACTTTCTGGTATATAACCCCCAATTGGTCTTGGCATCAATGCAATTCTATGTATATTTTAGTGGGTGGTAATCTTTTTTCTAAAGTTAATCAAAAATACAATAAAATGAATACATAGATGAATAAATGAATAAGATAATAATGAAGTTGTGTTTTTATAGGTAAATTTAGGAGTCCTTAATTGGAAAGAAAGGAGTTTTCTACTAGTGTAAAAGAATCCACCCTCACTAACCTTAAGCTACATATTAAACCTTATCCCCTTTGTTGAACCAAATCAAGAAAATGCTAAATGAGGTTGTTACCCAAATCCTGTTGAACTCTTAAGTCTCTTTAAAAGACCAATTAATAACTAAGGAGATCATGATGATGAAATAACTTGACCTTTTCTCTCTAACCTTTTCCATGGTTCTTTGTAATCTTCTCTTAAGCATGGTTAATTGTTGATCCTTGCACCAGGAGGTTGTATTTCCAAACCTTAATGGTATTCCACTCTAGTTGGATCTTGCACTCGTCGCCTTGTGCAATGAAGGTCTAGATCAAGATTTTGTAGCTTGGGTATGATTAAGCAACCTTGTGAGAGATGGAAGGTGTCCCTTTTGATCAAACAATTTTAGCTAGTTTTTCCAGCCTTTAGATGAACCTCATTCCGAAAACTTGTTCTCAAGCTAATTAGTCAATAGTATAAAATTAATAAGTTCACCTTTGTAAGAAGAAATGCTCAATTCAAACCTGAATCTTCTAGTTCGTAAAGTCAGGCCTTGAAAGACATTTTTAGCAAAATGCATAAACTTAAAGGATTTTACACCATGGGGTGCACTTAACTGAGACTGTGTATTGTGGTTAGTCTTATTTCGTCATGCCTTGTCAAAGAGAAAATTGAACTGTCCTTGATGGGTGTTGGATGTTTTGTGCTCCCTATGTGGTCATAGTTGTGTCAAGTTGTTTAAAGAGTTAGTTGTAACCTTTGTGTCCTCCTGTAATGTCATTCTATACTTCGAACAAGTCAAAAAAATATCCTGTATTTTTCTATGTTGTCTTGTGTGTTTTGAAGGTGGATGTTACAAAACATAATGTGGCTACCATTAGAGGCAAGCTTTGTAGTGAGCTACATCATAGGAATGATGAGGCCTTTCCCAACATGGAGAAATATCAAGTTAATACAATGGAGAAAATGTAGCGATGTCTTTTGTATAGGAAGAATTTGATTGGTGGAATAGGTGCAAATCATGTAAGGTTTTAATTATGAAATTTTTTTCTTACTTTCCATCTATGTCTTTTTCGTATCTAGCAAATTAAATGTGATGCAACCAAAATAAATGACACCATCAAAACGTAATGTAAAAAAATAACAAACCTCAATCGACAAATAAAATCTTCCTTTTGTTCATATGTCCATCCCCCAAGGGCTCAATTATCAATGACCATGTCTTGCATCACTTGTTATTTTACAATTTATTGATATTAAAACTGAAAAGTATTCCTACAAAGTACTACAAGAATAAAGCATTGTGGTTAAGTTTTGGACTTGTCCCCAGTTGAATTCTCACCATTTTATTTTTCCCCTTTAATCTCACATTGTCTAACATGAATAATGCACACATGGTTGAGGTGACTAGGTGAAGCACATGTAACATATATTATTTATGTAGAAACGATCTTCTCTTTCAAATAGATGTGTGACATAGGATTATATGATTCCCTCCTTTAAATTTCCAACATAACATTTATGTATATGTCTAATCTATGTAATTAAATGATTTCCAATCGTAATCCTTAGTGCTATGAAACAAAAAAATAACAAGCTTGATTGACGAATAAAATCCACCTTTCGCTATTCTATCCTATCTCTTGAAGGCCTCTCCTCTTTTTTGGTCCCTTAAAGCACCGAATGCATTCATATGAATAAAACGAGTTATTTTGACATGATAAAATAGAGCACAAAAAATAGACAATATTTGGGTGGGAACATTCTAAAGCTGTAGTGTGGGACATGCATGTATTTATTTCCCACCATTTTAGTTCCAAAATTTCTTTCACATATTTTCGTTATCAACAATTTAAACATTGTCCAGTTGACACCATTGATGCTGAAATAAAGATACGGTAACCCTAATTTTATGCTAGTCATTATGTTGTTGCCACTAGAAACGACGTAGCACATGCCATCAACTCTTTATCAAAACTTCACCATCATATCTTCTACAAATCTTAACCATCATCTCTTTGTTACATGCTTGGAATGAATATATGGGTTTCAACTTTCCATTTAAACTTATTTTATGTTGTTTCTTTTCTTTATCATGTTGCATCCACAATTAATTACTTCCCACATGTTCATTTCCAACTTTTCATTTATGTCATCATCAAGTATCTCAAAAACATAAATGTCATGTAATCATAAACCTTGATTTTTTTACCTCAATCGACAAATATTTTCTACTCGTCACTCATATGGCCATTCGATATGTGAGCTCAACTATTGATGGCTCTTTGTACATTAGTTGTTTCCAGCATTTGCTTGAGCTTGTAACTAGAAAGGGGGGTTACAAAGGGCTACAAAAATAAACCATCATCGCTAGGTTTTTAACTAGAAACTTATTGCAATTCCCTCAATTTTTGTTTTGGACCCTTTAGTCAGAGTGAAATCACATTTATGAAGTTGAGCACATTTACTAGATTGTTGGAGGGTTGATTGTAACATTGTTTTCTCATTCCATTTTACCCACCCATGCACTTCTCCACCCTTAAACACCTCCTTGTTCACACTTGTTCCTTTTCCGTTGTCTCTCTCCCTCCAAGTTGACTATCTCGATATATCTGCTTCCATCTTACATCTTAGGTGTGATTTATAGTATTTAGCTCGTGGCATTATCTAACAGCATCAATGCCTACTCATTACCGTAATGGCTTTGAATGACCTCCATAATATGTAATTGTTACCTACCGTTGAAGTGTTCCGTTGTTCTTCTTTGCATGGCCGTGTCTACACTCGTAACATCAATAGCTAATCGAGTTTAACGGTTTTCTCGCGTTGACAAGGAGATTGTTTTAACGCTGCCTACGCGTAGCCCGTAAAACTACAGTCAAATAATGATTCTAACCAGCAATCGCAATGCTCTGGTCGCTTCAAGAATTAATATATTCAACACCGTCTCTACAGAACATTACCCTAGTAAATTCAGCGCGTCGCCAACACGCCATCCGACATTGAATGCTAAAAATATTGAACATGTATTTTTAACTCATCCTATAAATACAATGGCGCTTTCATGGATTTTATTCCTTGCAAACTAACCTCACTCATCATATACATGAATTGATAATTTCGAAACAGCCTTGTGAAATTCTATAATGACAAGCTCAATGTTTATACTTGTTCTTGTTGTTGTATTCAACAATATATGTATCGTCCATTATGTTTCGGCCAGATTCAACCTTCCAAATTCCTTTCCTCCAACTGTGGAACAGCTATTATATTCCTGTCCTTCGCATCCCCACTGCAGAGGCCATTCTGAGGATCCTAGATGCTGCCCACATTCTAACAAGGCTGAGTTAGGGAATCAGAATTGGTCATATGGACAACGTTCTAGTCGTGATCATATGGCTAATGATAACAATAATGACATTCCACTTGAACGCTCTAATTCAGTTTTCCAGCATAAAGATAAGAAACTATCAAATTCATGTCCTTCACATCCCAGTTGCGAGGGAAATTCTCCAGACCCTAGATGCTGTAAAAAGGCTGTGCTAGGAGTTCAGAACTGGTCACATGGACAACGTTTAATTCGTGGTCATTTTGTGAGATTTTTATTTGTGTCATTTTGAGTTTTGTATATATACATAGGTAAGTACGGAGAGGGAGAGAGATGCAATAATCTCAAAGAGTCTGAAATAAAATGAAGATTTTTATTTTGCCGTTTGTAATCTAAAAGCAATTTGTACGTTCACTTTGTATTTAAGAAGGTTTTAATTTTATTTTTTTCCACTTATTATTAAAAACATCTTTACTTTTTTATTTTTGTAAGGAACATGTAAATATTTTGTATAACATAAGTATTATACTAGCAATCGCATGTGTATACTGCAATGTGAATGCCGAACAATATATGTTATAAGATTTAGAGGGATAGTTATTACTTTTGTAGTTGATGTTGATAATGGGTGTGATCTGATTTTCTATTAAAGCCAAAACAAATGTTGCAAATTACATTGGAAGGGATGTTAAATAATAGTTGTGTAATAATCGAATACAAATGCAAGTGAGACATGTAAGTCAACAATCACTTTCGAGAATGTAGTGAATGTGAAGTTTTGACATCAAATTAGATTAAAAGAACGACTAAGTGCCTTACATATTAATTCTCCAAGAAACATAAATGAGACAAAATATGCAAGCATATATAAACGAAGCTTAAATGGCTAGGGTGCATTCCAAAGTGCTTTAGTTCTCTCTTCATCGGGCTCATTTTGTAGGTGTCGCCATGATTGAGAAGTCACAAAATTATGGAGTACAACCTGTTGTAAAAAATCCATAAAAATCTGCTAGAAATGATGCATTGTTTAATGACATACAAATGCATAAATATTTGAAATCAATAAACCATATTCAATTGAAATACACGTGGAGTTCCAATGAAAATTACGCATAAGAGGTAAAATTTTGGAATCAAAAATTGCATATGTTGCTAAAGGAAAAGAAAATTACTTATATGGAAAATTATAGTACGTTCATAAAAAGTATAAATTGTGGCTTCATGGTAGTCTCTCTTAATTGCTTTATTACAGGGAGAGGAACTATATATGCAAAGCAGTGAATCTTGATCACAATTTCAATCAATGGCATTGTCTTGTTGATGATGTCATTCCTCATTATGAATAATACATGATTGAACTTCTAAAGATTGTTGTCCTTCAAGTGTCTTCTATGTACTATCACATTTCACCTTATCTCGCATGTGTTATTTCTTTTGAAAAAATTTCATTATAGGGATTCTCTATAGTAGGGGCATTATCTTCCTCCACCGGATTTGTTCCTTCTAACCAAGTTTCGAAAAAGAAAATATATTGTCTTCAGGTAGGGGCATTATCTTCCTCCATTGGATTTGTTCCTTCTAACCGAGTTTCGTAAAAAGAAAATATATTGTCTTGAAAAACTTTTAATGCATCACCTCTTTCAATACACTTTTATATTTTATAAGTAAAGGAATTGATCCCTACATCCTCATACAAGGCTATGGGGTTTTTTTAAACAAGCTCAATTTTCTGATTAACATGTTGGCAAAGTTATTTCCAATTATCTAACAAATAATAATGCAACATGTTGTAGAATTTTTATCATTCGAGATATCTTAGTTGTATCATTATTTATCTCATTTCCTATATTTTTATTTTCTTCAGCAAGATCTTTAGTATAGGTTTCCATTATTGAAGGGGCCGCATCTTCCTCCACCGGTTTTGTTCTTTTAGATCCAGTTTCAAAAGAAGAAAATGAATTTCCCTAGGGAAATTATGATGTAGTGGAATAACCCCTTTTATTATGTCTTTTCATTATAGATTTTCTCCCTGCATTCTGATACAAAGTGGTAGGAGTTGTCGAGCCAAACACATTCAGTTGACTAACCTATAAAATTGAAGAGGTAAATGAATGAAAATTAGATGACTAAAGCATTGAAGCTTGTCCAATTACCAATGAACTCAAATTAAATTTCAAGTTTCATCCTCAAATAAAGTGTAGTATGGGATGAACGGAAATTGGGGAGGTTGGTTTTTTGTTCACCAAGACACTTCATTTTCCTCATGTTTCTTCTTTTGATCCACGTGATCTAATTTCACTAAATCATTTCTTTGAATTGCTTCAAACAAAGCATTAGCAACAAATACCTTCAAGATTGAAATAAGAGCATCCGCCATAGCATTCATTTGATTTACAGGTATTCCATGTTTCTTGCACAAATTATGAAGCTCTTTGTAAGAAAGGCTATGATAATCTAGAATTTCCATCTATGTTTTTGTCCTGCTTACAATTACGGTAGACACAAACTACAAGATCTAGAGCAATGCAGCTTAAACTTCTCCAATATGCCTTAGCTCCAGTGGACGTTGTGTGACTGAGTAAATCAACTCAAAGCCAACAACTAAACTATTGAAGGAACCCAACATATTTATTTACTAACAAAATGACATGCAAAATCAAAATAGTTCATGATTGATTAATCATTAAAAGCTAAACTCTTCCAATAGACAATAACTAGTCATTGAAAGTTCTATGTTATAAACAAAAAATGTAGAATAATAGTGTGAGTGCTAATTGTGATTATTTATTGTTAAGCCCACATAACCATGAATAACTATTTTTGAAGACAATGCAAGGAACGATTCTGTCTAACTATCAAACATTCTTCTCCCTCTACAAAATTGTACATTTTTAGTATATTAATATATTCAAGAAAGAGACTGAGCATTAAGAGTTGAAAATGTAGTTCTTGAGGCTCCTGAGGAACAGGTAACTAAGGACACATGGAGGGGGCTACCACTCTTAGTTTTTGTGCAACAGTAGTCCATTGAAATGTTTGAGGTGGAAAAACACTAAGGATATAAATATTCACCTTAAAATGTAGAGAAGCGATTTTGTGGCCAAATAGTTTGAGCAACTATTAGAAAGGTGAGGAGGTAGGTTGGGGCTGGAGGATTGCAGCATCCTCTCATATTAGGCTCTAGTAAGCATATGACGGGTGATAGGAATCTTTTTGATTCATTGACTGATTGACCTACTAGAGACTAGGTTCAAATTAAAGACAACAAGGAGTATGTTGTAGAAGGAATAGGAAAATTCACCATTCCTCTCAAGAAGAGAATATGTACTCTCACGAAGGTGCTCTATGTCTATGGCTTGACCGCAAATCTCATGTCTATTTCTTAGCTATTGAATCACAACCTCAAGGTGGAGTTCATGGTTCAAAAAGGCATCAAATCATGTTTGATATTTTGAGAAGGTATGACATGGTGGAATGCAATACACTCTGGAATATTGGTATGAACATCTTTCCACCGGATCCCTCCATTAGCTCAATTCCAAGAAGATGGTACGAGGACTTCCTCCACTCTCACATTCATTACCTCTTTTTCCTAGATGTCTAGTGGCCAAACAACATCAAGATCCATTTGATTCAAGTACATTCCATACCAAGAACCATCTCAAGGTCATGCATACCGATATGTGTGGACAGGTTTCTTGCTTTATTTAAGGGTTTTCAGTACTTACATTTGTTCACTGATGAATATTCCCACAATACTTGGGTATTCTTTCTCCTAAATAAGAGTGAAGCATTTTCCAATTTTTAGATCTTCTATAAGAGTGTTTTCTAGTAGACAAGTCAAGCCCTTCTTATCCTCAACTCATATCGAGGGGGGAATTCTTGTCAAATAAATTCTTGGCATTCTTGAAGGAGTAAGACATCACATAGCACTTGACTACCCCTATACTCCTTAGTAGAATGGAATGAAAGAACCTCACAATCAGATTTTCATGGAGATGGTTCATTCCATGCTTTCCACCACGAAGTTAGAGGATAAATTTTTGACAGAAGTGATGCACAAAGAACCTAAAAATATATTGCAAGACATGACACCAAAAGAGGTATGGAATAATCATAAGACTTAGAATATTTATCATTTGAGAGTCTTTGGATGTACTGCATATATACGTGTCTCGAGATAAGAAGAGGAATAAGCTTAATGTAAAAATACTCCAGTACATATATTTTGGGTATAGTACTACCTCAAAAGCATATTGTCTCATGTATCTTGAGACAAAGAATATATATGAGAGTAGAGATGTGGTTTGTGATGAGTCATCATTTGAATCATTTCCACATAAAGAAGAGTCGCACCAACCTCCTCTCAAAGATTTATCTCATAGCCAGTTGATGAGCATGAGGATTATTCAAAAAATAAAGATGAGCTACAAGGAGAATGGTTCATTGATCTTAGAAATTTGGAAAACAATTCTTCACATCAGGAGCAACGTTAAGATCTAAAGTGGGTCCAAAGCACCATGAGAGACTCCCACTTGAACTCTCTTCCAAAAAATTCATCAGGAGTTTGATTGAGAAGACAAGAGAGAAATGATGTAAATATCACACTCATGAGTTCAGTGGTTGATAGCACCAAACCTGATTTAGTTTGTGAGGCACTTAGTCAGCCAGAGTGGAAGAAGGCGATGGATGTAGAATATGACTCATTGATATAAAGTTATACACGGGAACTTGTTGATATGGTTACATGTAAGAAGTCCTCTGGGTGTAAAATGATTTTCAAAACAAAATATAGGGACCTTGTATCTATCAACAAGTACAAAGCACAATTAGTTGCAAATGGTTATGCTCATCAAGAAGAAATTGACTATGAGGATAAATTTACACCCATTGTGAAGATCAAAACCATCGAGTTGTTTGTGCACTTTGGTAGCACAAAAAGAACGAAAACTTCACAATATGGATGTAAAAGTGATTTCTTGAATGGTGATCTCAAAGAAGAAGTATACATGACCTAGCCGGATGAATTTTTTTAATGAGCAGCATTCTCGGAAGGTATGTCGTCTAATTAAGTCTCGTTATGGACTTAAATAGGAACCCAGGGAATGATACATTAAAATAGATGATCACAAATTGCAGCATGGATTCACTCGTAGCCCTCGATACAAAAATGTATACCAAGTAGATAGGGAGATATATTTTTATGTTGGTTTTGTATGTGGATGATCTTTTGATTACAAGGAGTTCAGATAATCTCCTCAAATATGTTAAGAATGATTTGAAGAAATCCTTTGACATGAAAAATTTGGGGCTACATCACTATTGTCTTGGCTTGGAGATATGGCAGAAGAAGAATCATATTTTTATCTCCCAGATGAAATATGCCAAGACACTCCTAGAAAAGTATGGCATGTCTTATTGTAAACCTATGTCCACTCCAATGGAAAAAAATTACAACTTTCTAGATTCCAGGATTCACCTCAAGTAGATGGTTCTCACTACATATAGCTTATTAGGAGTCTCATTTACTTCATGTATACCAGACCATATCTTTTCTTTGATGTTAGTTATCTTTCCATATTTATGCAAGAGCCAAAGGAATGTCATTGAGAGAGAAGCATGTGTTGAGATATGTGTGAAGTACAACTAAATATGGTATGAAATATTAGAAGAACTTTCAGTTCTTCTTACAGGGATAGATAGACTCATACTATGTTGGATCTATTGATGACAAGAAATCAGCTTCAGGTTATATATTTCATCTCAAGTCTAGACCTATCTCTTGGATAAGTAAGAAGAAAACTATTTTTACTCTCTCATCTAGTGAGGAAGAGTATTGCTATACATAAGGAACTGTGTGCAAATTGATTTGGTTACATCACATTTTAGGAGATATTGGAATACCTAAAGAAAATCCGTGCATCATTCATTGTGAAAATCAAGGTGTGTTGAAGCTTGTGAAAAAAATAGTTTTCCATGAGAGCACAAAACGCATTGATGTTGAATTTCACTACATTTGAGAACAAGTCTTAAACCACCACATCTATGGTTTCTTAGATTGCATATATACTCACCAAGTCTCTTGGCAAGGTGAAATTTATACTTTTTGGGAAGTACATTTGTAAAAAACAATGTATTAAAGGAAAATTCCAGTTCCTCTTGATCTGGGATGGGTGTAATTTTGAGCTTTAACAGTTTTTGGCATGCCCAGTGGGATGAGTATTGAAATCTTAAATTTCGTTATTGTTAAGTTTCAGTGTGTGAATTAGTGATTTCCAACCTTTGGAGGCTTGTTTTAACACATTTGGCAACTCCCTACTCTCATATCTATTGTTTTTAGCAGTGCGCACACCTTTTTCATGAGAAGAGTACATACCAAATAGAGCACAACAACTAAAGAGTCCTTTGAATACCTTCAAATTTCTCCAAGAATAAGAAGCATCAGAACAACCGTGTGTATATTTCCATCTCTAGTCCTTCATGCACTTTCTACACCACCTCTCGATAGGCCTTCCTTATATCTCACTATATTTCTTAGACCTATCATTATGGTAAAACAGTAAAATCAACCATTTGTTTATTTTACTAGTAACATTCCTCTTGCTCTCAATGCCCAAAATCCTATTCTAGCATCTACACTTAAGAGTATCCATTTCTTCACTAGGTAAAATCAAACCACTCTAGTAGACCATATCCAATACATTTCCAATGTTTGTGTTATCCACCAAATTTTTGAACAAGATGTGGTTGTTAGGCTATTAGATTCTTCATTCAAGGGATATATTTACAATTTTTCGAAGTATGTCAACTTAATAAATCGAAACTGGAATCAGTAGGGGGTAGCCCTTTGCAATCAGTTTGGAGAGAAGGAAGATAACCTCTCTTTACTTAAACAATTGAAAACCATAAAGAGGGCTCCTAATGAGCTCATGACATACTTTAATTTCATATTTCAGATTACATGGGAGGGGATTCCAGCCACAGGTGAGACTTACTCCAAAAGGTGCTTTCCTTTACTTTCTAAGGGCTTTGAATTCGATATTGTTGTCATGATCTGATATATGGGGGTGAAACATTTTGTGGGGCCTATGCATTAGCCATAAGGGCTGAAAATTGTCTAATACAAGCAAGGAAGTTAGCCCCTAGGCCACATGTGCCCTTTTTCTAGAAATGCATCAAGTGCCCCAACCTTCCATTGCCCCTATTCCTGAGCATAGTGCTCAACCCGTTGCCTCCACGTATTATTCTACTATGTAGAAAAAGCGGGGTGAAGAAATGAAGGTCCTAATTAGAAATGTGTCCAATAAATTCTTAGCTTTAGAAAAATAGCAGATGCAAGCCTTCAGAAATAATTCCAATCAAGGGTGTAACTAGATCCATCATCGCTTCATAAATCACTATCCAAATCAAAGATATGGGAAGAATGACAAATGGCATGCTAATGCGCACCTCCTTCTTTAGATTGTTTCCCTCGTGTAACACCGTCCAACGCCTAGTTCTAGTCAAGCACTTGTTCTATTTCAGAACAATTCAATTCAAGAGACAGAGTGGTGTTTACCTTGTAACACGCCTCGTAGCTAGTAAAATTGTACTAATGCCTTGCATGTGTAGGCCTACATAATTAAAAGTGCTTCAGGTGGTGATCCCTCTAGTAGCGTGTGCGAACCTAACAATAAAGAAGTTCTAGAATTTGTTCCTGAGGTGAAAATTTTGTTCTTTGGTGTCGAAGACTTATGTATAATCAATCAAGTTATGGATATCCAAAATGGACCATGCACTTATGTTGTTTATAAAACAAGATACAAGAAGAGTATTCTTGTAACAAATCATCTCAATGTTTTAGCTTCCCACTCCGGTGTGAGATACTTCAACATGGGATCAGAAATCAATGAGAAAAGAGAAAGATGGGTGACCAAAATCATGGAGTATGATGTGACTATCAAAGACACTAATCTTATCAAAGGTAGTGCACTTTGTAAGCAACTTGCAGAGGACATGCATTTTGAACCTAAGACTTCATTATTTTTATATGAAATCCTCCTACGTGTTTAAAATAAGAAGAATGAAGATCTAAACACACACACCTGGATAAAGGACATGGCCACATTCCTTTCCTATAGCGCATACTCTCTTGATTTCAAAAAAGAAAATATATAGCATCTGAGGTTAAAGTCTATTCGGTATGCATTGATTGATGGTGTTATCATCAAAAGAAACATTGATGGCATGTTGTTAAGATGTATTGATGGTGCATAGGTTAACAAAGTGTTAGTAGAATTTCATGATGGATTCTCTGGTGGACACTTCTCTGTCAAAGAAACAATGATGAAGATCATCAAACAAGGATATTTTTATCCTACCATGTTCGCGGATGTGCACATGTGTGTAATGAAATGCAAAGATTGCACTTTCTTTGTATAAAAGAATAAATTGGCAACACTTCCCCTTTGACCAATCCAAGAGGATCATATTTTTGCACAATGGGGTTTAGACTTCATTGGCATGATCAATCCTCCTTCGAGTGCTACCCAAAAGTAGGTGTTGATGGCTATGGACTACTTCACTAGATGGACAGAATCTCTCATGCTCAAGGAATCAAATGATTCATTCATCCTTGACTTTCTCGAAGGCATTGTAACAAGATTTGGCTTTGCTCAAACCATTATCTCTAATAATGCAAAATACTTCCTTGGTACTAATATTTCTAATTGGGTGCTAAGTCTTGAAATAGATTTCAATAATTCTTATCACTATTACCTCCATGGTAATGGCTTGGTAGAGTCAACTAACAATAACCTATTCGAGTTATAAAACAAATAATGAATATCAACCAGAGGTAGTGATATACTAAGGTCGCACGCACGCTCTAGGAAGATAGAATCATGATGAAGAAGGAAATAGGTACTTCACCTTATAAATTTGTTTATGGTAAGGAAGTTATACTTCCTTTATCTTTGGAATTGACTTCATTGGAGCTCGCCTAGTTGTTGGATTTTGAGGGCTCGGATCGGACATAAATAAGAATGGCAGAGTTGGTTGTAATTGAAGAATTGAGAAACTCTACCATAATCAAAATAGAAATACATCAGCAATCGAAAAATAACTGGCCCGAGAGAAATTCTAGAGCTTAAGATTTAAAAGTTTTTGATTTGCTCTTAAAATGGGATGCTGATAGAGCCAAACCAGGTGTCATTCAAAGTTTGATGCACTTTAGAGTGGTTCATACACTATCATTTCCTCAAGGAGGCTAACTCTTTTGAGTTGTCTCACATTGATGGAGGCGCACTACCAATCCTAGTTAATGGGATTTATCTCAAGCACTTTCATTAAGTCTTCTACATCATTGTATATATTAGAGTAGTTTCAATTCCTCCAAGTGCACTATGTGCACATTGTCCTGTTTGTTTATAGTTATTTCCTTTTGTGCACTCTCTTTTTTCTTACAGGGATGTCAAGATCTTCTAAAACATTTTCAAAAGTTTTCCACTCTCATAAAATCCAGACCATAACATCTTCATATGAGTGTAACAATTATTTAGAGTTCAGATAGTGCTTCAAGTGACTTCAGGGGGTAGTTCTTCAAGTTACAGATTAGCATTTCAGGTTTTTAGGATGACTCCATGCCTAATGGATGCTTCAAGGCTATTTATCTCCTTCATCTAGTAGGAAGATGGCCCCGCAAGTTACCAAAATATTTTCCAAAATAGCTTCCCTAGTTATTTTGACAACTTAAATTTTCATTCTCACTCCGAAGTTCAATATTACAGGTTACGCGCACTCTGGTTGTTCTCTTTCCACATTGGTTGGTCACAATCCTTTCACGTGCCTCGTGTACCCTTCCTTTTCCATTCATCTATCTCCTTCCATTCTCCCTTTGTGCGCACCCCTTTTGCATGCCCACTTTCCTTCCCGCAATTCACATATCCTCCGTGTGCACCCGCTTGAGTCGCATTATAAATTGGCTAAGTCCCTTACATACTTCTTTTGCATTCTTCCCTGGTGCATCTTGCCTTCACATTTTTCTCATCATGTGCTTCCTTCCTAGCTTATTCCATGTGCCTATTCTTTTCTTTCCACTTTGCACATTTCTCAATTAAATGCTCGTGCATGCTTTCATACTTATACCATTTTTTCAAATATACACCTTTATTCACTTTTACGTGTACTCTTTTTGCATGTGTGTCTTTTAATTTCTCACGCCCTTTCTCGCATGCACATTATACACAACCTTCCGAGCAGTCATTATGCCACATAGCAACCTGTCATACTTGAGTGTGTAACACACAACCTATCAAAACATGCCAAATTGGTGTCAAATCCTTGTGATGAACCATTGTGTGGCATGTGGAAGAAATGAAAAAAATAAATGAGTAATTGGTTGATATTTTAGTGAATCAACATGTGCCACGTGTCATTGTGTGTTCTTCTTACACTTTGTAGACTTTAAAATGTGATAAATGTTTCTACATGACTATGATCTATGTACTCTTGGTATTTTTGGAGAGCTTTTGACTTGGGATAGACTCTATATCATGCAAAATCATATTTAGACTTTCTTATTTAGATTTAAACACGGAGCGGTGGGAAAATACAACAAACCGGACCTTTTCCCATCAAGCACTTAGATTCATTAGAGTGGAGGAGAATCCAAAATCATTCATGCCAACTCCGGGACATAAGTATGAATTTTAGGATACCAACGATTAGCTGCAACACCTCTAGGAGTCTAGTGCAAATCATCTATAGGAAGTATTTTCTTGTTTGTTGTTGGTACTTTGGGTCCTAAAATGGAAAGCCAACTTTAGGAAAAATATCCATGGTTATCCAAAGCCATGTTTAATGCGAAATCAGTTACATGCTCTCAAATTTTGAGGAAGGGAAACTAATTCACCTCGCCATTATCGGGTTTTGTTTGAAGTTTTCCTTATTTTTGGTTAAAATAGGGTAGGAGTAGGTTTTTTTTTGGTGGAAGAAGTGCTTTTACACAATCTGCATGTCTCACTTAGGCATGTATGATTTTACCTTTTGTATATAGTTTTTGTTCATTGTTGTTCCAACACGGTACACCATGTTTTAGTTACACATCCTAAAAAGATCTTATAATAGGAAGAAGCTCACGATTACATAGAAGAACAGGTTGCAATTCTCAACGATTTCAAATGCAGAGAAACTAAAATTAGATTTAGGGAAATTTTTAATGATTTCCATTCTCTCATCCCTTCGACTAATCACATTTGAGATTCTAGTGTCCCTTGAAGATAAGAAAATTCATTTTGGGGGTAACTTTTTATAGTACTAGTGATAATCCTTGTGGCAATCTACATATTTCTGAACTTAATAAGCAGCTCCCCAAATCCATTCAAGGTCCTCCTAGGATTCAAGTAGAATATCAACCTCAAATCCTTGTTGAGTTTGTTTCAATTGAAAATCTTATGGATTTGTAGGAAGTCCCAACCTTTAGCAGTGTCACAAGTAGCATTTCAACATGAGGAAATTCAGTTTAGCAAGGTTCCCAATTGCCTTCCAAATGAACATAAGCTTTCAAGATCTACATTGTTTCTTCCTTTTGAGGCATCAATTAGCTCAATGTTTCACATTGTCAAGAATCGTATTTAGGGAGCAAGTTGAGGATTACATTCCTAGTCCTAACAGGTCAATTTGTAGATAAGACAAGGAAGAAATTCCATAATTAAGACAATTTTCCACTCTCACAAAAATTGTAATTCAGAAATATTGTAAATGAGATGGTTAATTCAAGTCAAGGTTCAGGTCCAGCGGAGTTTCAAGCAGATTTCAGGGACAAGATTCAGAGATTTGGATCAGTTTAGGGCTATCAACAATGACTCTATGCGTAATGGAGTCTTTAGGCTACTAGCCAATCACATCTAGTAGGCAAATTTCCCTGTGAGTCACCAAAATTGTTATCCATTTTTGCCCTAGGAAGAATAGACAACTATGTAGGATCGGACCTAGAAACTAAGCATGGCCTTCACAGTAAATCTGTTGTTTCACATGAACAAAACCATGTTTTGGGATCAGTTGTAATTTTTTTGGAAGAATTAGATTCATTCCAAGAATTGTTTCCTCTTCTAGGTTTTGAAAGACTCGGTGGTTGCCTAAGAATTAAAAATTTGGCTCTAGCAGACCCACATCCAACAAAACAAGAAAAGTGGATAAAAATAAATCCTTCTTCTGGAAATCATCTTCCTCATTCCCTCATGGCCCACTGACATAGAAAAATTCTAGAAAGACTCGAGAGAAAAATACAAAAATGTAGAAAAATCAGAAAATAACCCATTAAGGGCACTGAGCTAAAAAATAGCTTGACGATCTCCTCGGCAAGAAGCTCAGTGAGCTACATTAGATTAATGAGGTCACAGGTTGTAGATTATCTTGGGTGAGCTCAAGGATCGTGGCGGACTAAGGCATGTTGAGATACCAACTCGGCGGCATAGCTCAACGAGATATCCAAGGAGCTTCTCGGTTCCCATTAGATGGCACCTGCAGAATAGCTCGGGGAGAGCCAGGTGATGGCTTGGTGTGGCGCAAAGGGTAGAGGTCGTGTGTGATGCACGGGGTATGATATCATAGTGAGTTGAGGTGGGCTTATAGGGATGCAAATAGAGGATCTCGGCAAGCTTTCCTAGCTCACCGAGGAGAATAGAATGAAGGGGAAAATGGCCAAGCTGAGGGCTAGAATACAAATTTAGGCCGTCAAGGGCCAAGCTCACAACGAGCTAAAACAACCAATGGTCGCAAGCGAGTAAGAATTATATATGAGGTGAAAGAATACTAAATTCAATAAATGCAGCCATCTCAACATAGGGTCAGGCCAATGGTAAGGAACAAAGATCATTTGAAGAGCTCATGTGGGAGGAAAAGGAGTTTAAAAAGGGGGCTCAACATGGAGAGCTTGTTGCAGGTGAAATTTGGGATAGAAGGGGAAGCCAAAGTACTCAAAGAAGGTTATAGATGAGCCATCTCATGTAATGCACAAGCCATGACGGAGGTTGCGTGTAAGGAGGAGGATTTTGGGAGGTGATAGTACATTATGAATTATGCCTACTCCCCCATCCTCCCTGGTAGCGGCCTTTCATAGCACATGGCCCCACCCACCAAAATTTATTTGAGAGGCTTGGCATGGGCTGTGGAAGGAATTTTTTATATTTTTTGGGGGCCTTGTTCTAACTTGGAATGTCCTTTCTAATGTTGGCCTTATGTTTTTCCCCGTTTTTTTCTTTTATGCCATGCTTGGACCACGACTTGGGCAGTTAGAATGATTTTTTGGAGGATGGGTTTGGATGTGTCCATTCTGGAGGGAAGTGAACTATGCAGGTTGGAGGCCTATTGGTTGCATATGCTATACAGGGAGCCATTTAGCATATCCTTCTTGTGTGTATCCTATAATCATGGAAATCCCTTGAGGTCACACCTCTTTGAGGCATTTTTTCAAATAGTCATCGTGCCTCATAGATGCTTCCACTCTGTACATACAAGGCTTTTGAAGCTGAAAATTTTGAATCGACAAAAAGATGATCTCCATTGTCCTTTGATGAATGTCCATATTCTACCTTAGCGTCCGATTTTGACACAGCTTCGAGGGCATTAGAGAGGTGTTGGGGTCTATATTTTCCCCTGTTAATCGTGGCATTTATAACTTGTTGTTTTGGAGCTCCTTCCCTGGCCGTGTATCCCTATAGGTGCCAAAACCGTAGCCATGAATGGGTAGGAGTGACCAACATGCTGGGGAAAGTGAATTTTATAATGTGTTACAACTGCTTGAGCACTGGATTCAAAGTGGCATCATTGAGGAAGCTCCAATCATGCATGTTAAGTATAACCCCTGTAATATTCTGCTACTTTTTCATAATTTATTGAAATGAATGTTTTCTTTTCTTGCAATGATGTCTTGAATGGGTTATGTGGGTACCTCTGTTTCCTACTACGGGAATAAGGAATAATAAATAAATAAAACAATATAGTTCTTTTCAATCCTCCTTGCCCTACGAGCTAGTTTTAGTGTTTTGTCTTTGTGATCTATGGAGAAATGGCCTGGCCAAAGGGCATGGATCACATCTCCCTTACTCTAGGATTCATATCATAAGACATTTGAGTATTTATCTGATGTATATTCTTGGGTTTTCCTTATTCTTACAAAATAGATATTGAACAGTTATAGGCATTGTGTTTATTTGTATATATACTTTATTTCTTATACTATCATTTCAAGAAGCAGTGTATGTGGTTATGACTTTTCTTACTATATACGCATTTAGGATATGGTAGAATGACCTGGTTGTAACAAAGTCCACTCTTTCATTATAATTCTCTTCTGAGATGAATATCTACAAGTATATGGTTTCATGTGGGATTGTATGTACCGTATAAAAATATATTTAATATTTACATTATTTGTTGAAGGTTATTGGGAAGGATTAACGACTAGGGTACATACCTTCAGCTGTGCATACCTGGTTATTTTTTCCCCTTGTATGGATTAGAGAAAACTCATGTATCGGTGTAGTATATATCTACAGTATAAATCTTTTGTGGCTCGAATAGGTATTTCGAATACCCAGATAAGAAAAGGTAAATACATATATTTAATGTTTATATAGATATTCAAACCTGAATCTTCAAGAAGAAATGCTCAATTCAAACCTGAATCTTCTATTTTGTAAAGTCAATCCTTGAAATATGCTTTTTACCAAAATGCATAACCTTAAAGGATTGTACACACAGTGCACTTAACTGAGACTGTGTATTGTGGTTGGTCTTGTTTCGTGGTGCCTTGTCAAAGAGAAAAGTGAACTGTCCTTGATGGGTGTTGGATGTTCTATGCTCCTATGCGGTCATAGTTGTGTCAAGTTGTTTAAAGAGTTAGTTGTAACCTTTGTGTCCTCCTGTAATGTTGTTCTATACTTCGAACAAGTCAAAAAATATATCCTGTATTTTTCTATGTTGTCTTGTGTGTTTTTGAAGGTGGATGTTACAAAACATAATGTGGCTACCATTGAGGCAAGCTTTGTAGTGAACTACATCATAGGAATGATGAGGCCTTTCCCGCAACATGGAGAAATATCAAGATAATACAATGGAGAAAATGTAGTAGATATCTTTTGTATAGGAAGAATTTGATTGGTGGAATAGGTGCAAATCATGTAAGGTTTTAATTATGACATTTTTTTCTTACTTTCCATCTATGTCTTTGTCGTATCTAGCAAATTAAATGTGATGCAACCAAAATAAATGACACCATCAAAACGTAATGTAAAAAAATAAAAAAACCTCATTCGAAAAATAAAATCTTCCCTTTTGTCCATATGTCCATCCCCAGGCTCAATTATCAATGACTATGTCTTGCATCACTTGTTATTTTACAATTTATTGATATTAAAACCGAAAAAGCATTCTGCAAAGTACTACAAGAATAAAGCATTGTGGTTAAGTTTTGGACTTGTCCCCAGTTGAATTCTCACCATTTTATTTTTTGCCCCTTTAATCTCACATTGCACTGACATGAATAATGCACACGAGGCTGAGATGACTAGGTGATGCACATGTAACATATATTATTTACGTAGAAACAATCTTCTCTTTCAAATAGATGTGGGACATACGATTATATGATTCCCTCCTTTAAATTTCCAACATAACATTTATGTATATGTCTAATCTATCTAATTAAATGATTTCCAATCGTAATCCTTAGTGCTATGAAATAAAAAAATAACAAGCTTGATTGACGAATAAAATCCACCTTTCGCTATTCTATCCTATCTCTTGAAGGCCTCTCCTCTTTTTTGGTCCCTTAAAGCACCGAATGCATTCATATGAATAAAGCGAGTTATTTTGACATAATAAAATAGAGCACAAAAATAGACAATATTTGGGTGGGAACATTCTAAACTGTAGTGTGGGACATGCATGTATTTATTTCCCACCATTTTAGTTCAAGAATTCCTTTCACATATTTTCCTTATCTAACAATTTAAACATTGTCCACTTGACACCGTTGACGCTGAAATAAAGATATAGTAACCCTAATTTTATGCTAGTCATTATGTTGTTGCCACTAGAAACGACGTAGCACATGCCATCGACTCTTTATCAAAACTTCAACACCATATCTTCTACAAATCTTAACTTTCATCTCTTTGTTACATGCTTGGAATGAATGTATGGATTTTAACTTTCTATTAAAACTTATTTTATGTTGTATCTTATCTTTATCAGTGGTGCATCCACAATTGATTACTTCCCACATGTTCATTTCCTACTTTTCATTTATGTCATCATCAAATATCTCAAAAACATAAATGTCATGCAATCATAAACCTCGATTTTTTGACCTCGATCGACAAATATTTTCTACTAGTCACTCATATGGCCATTCAATATGTGAGCTCAACTATTGATGGCTTTTTGTACATTAGTTGTTTGCGGCATTTGCTTGAGGTCGTAACTAGAAAGGGGGTTCTGAAAGGGCTACAAAAATAAACCATCATTGCTAGGTTTTTAACTAGAAACTTATTACAATTCCCTCAATTTTTGTTTTGGACCCTTTATTTAGAGCGAAATCACATTTATGAAGTTGAGCACATTTACTAGATTGTTGGAGGGTTGATTGTAACATTGTTTCCTCGTTCCATTTTGCCCACCCATGCACTTCTCCACACTTAAACACCTCCTTGTTCACACTTGTTCCTTTTCCGTTGTCTCTCTCCCTCCAAGTTGACTATTTCGATATATCTGCTTCCATCTTACATCTTAGGTGTGATTGCTAGTATTTAGCTCGTGGCATTATCTAACAGCATCAATGCCTACTCATTACCGTAATGGCTTTGAATGACCTCCATAATATGTAAATGTTTCCTACCATTCAAGTTTTCCGTTGTTCTTCTTTGCATGGCCGTGTCTACACTCGTAACATCAATAGCTAATCGAGTTTAACGGTTTTTTCGCGTTGGCGAGGAGATTGTTTTAACGCTCCCTACGCGTAACCCGTAAAACTACAGTCAAATAATGATTCTAACCAGGAATCGCATTGCTCTGGTCGCTATATTCCATGTCAATCCATGGAGACTGGAAACCATAAACTGCCCGCTCGTATTTATTTTAGATATGTTAAGTTACGTTCGAATACCTCTTGTGTTAAATAAAACCACAGCCATCAATTGGCATGGAAGATCTTTGTTTGGTGAAGATATAGATGCTCATGGATCTCATCTTTCCAATATTACGAAGAGTTTATCAATGGTATAAACATATTTGTATCTTTAACATTTTTAAATTAATCATAGGTAATGTTAGAGAAAATATAATATTTTAAAGAAAAATACAATATTTTATACAAAGTTGCTTGTAAGTCGAATGACATAAATTATGTAGGTGATAGGAATTCCATCTTCAAATAAAACATCATTTTTTTCGAAAAAAAAAAAAAACTCTTAGGTAACTTCAATGTTTTGTGAAGGGTTGTATTTGGACAAGATCTACCAATTCCTTCATAAAAATAATAATAAACATTTTTCCAAAACAAATTGAATAAAGTATTAATAATTTTTTTCTTTAATTATAATCACCTTTACTAACTACAAGAGTGACATTATAAAAATACATTAACCATTTAAGGTAACAATACCAACAAAATTATATGAGCTCATAAATATGTATTATTTATATTTACATGTAAAAATATTATAGTACTTTTTTATGTGTATAAATGAAATATATGTTACTATATAATAATATCATGAGTTGATCAATATTACATTTTTAAATAAATTGTTTTAAATTGAAGTACTAAAATTAGTTGACAAATTGATCAATATTAAATTTTCAAATAAATTATTTTAAATTTAAATGCTAAAATTAATTGACGATAAAAAAAAATTAGATTTAGATGCCCTTCATTAATAACATCCTAAAGCTTGCTAGAATGCCTAAGGCTTAATCCTCTACGCCATTCAAACTACAATCCATGATTAAAATGAGGTGAGATATTAAAATGTGCAAAACTCACACTAATTAAATTCAAACATGAATTCATTTAGCTTGCCTAGAACAAAATCAACATGATTGAGAAGGTATAATTGTAGAACATTCTAAAGATCTAATGATCGAAATGAGGATCATGTGATATGGTGTTGTTTTTTTAATAACACAGATTAGTCTTCATTATTGATTTCTTTATAAGTTTTATTTATATTTAATAACAAAATATATTTAAATTGTATATTTTGTGAGATTTTTATTTGTGTCATTTTGAGTTTTGTATATATACATAGGTAAGTACGGGGAGGGAGAGAGATGCAATAATCTCAAAGAGTCCGAAATAAAATGAAGATTTTTATTTTGCCGTTTGTAATCTAAAATCAATTTGTACATTCAATTTGTATTTAAGAAGGATTTAATTTTTATTTTTTCCACTTATTATTAAAAACATCTTTATTTTTAAAATTTTTTTAAGGAACATGTAAATATTTTGTATAACATAAGTATTATACTAGCAATTGCATGTGTATAATGCAATGTGAACACCAAACGGTATATGTTATTAGATTTAGAGGGATAGTTATTACTTTTGTAGTTGATGTTGATAATGGGTGTGATCTGATTTTCTATTAAAGCCAAAACAAATGTTGCAAATTACATTGAAAGGAATGTTAAATAATAGTTAGTTGTGTAATAATCGAATACATATGCAAGTGAGACATGTAAGTTAACACTCACTTTTGAGAATGTAGTGAATGTGAAGTGTTGACATCAAAGTAGATTGAAAGAATGACTAAGTGCCTTACATATTAACTCTCCAAGAAACATAATGAGAAAAAATATGCAAGCATATATAAACGAAGCTTAAATGGTTAGGGTGCATTCCAGAGTGCTTTAGTTCTCTCTTCATCGGGCTCATTTTGTAGGTGTCAACATGATTGAGAAGTCATAGACTTATGGAGTACCACCTATTGTAAAAAATCCATGCAAATCTACAAGGAACGATGCATTGTTTGATGACATACAAATGCATAAATATTCAAAATAAATAAACCATATTCAATTGAAATACATGTGGAGTTCCAATGAAAATTATGCGTAAGAGGTAAAATTTTGCAATCAAAAATTGCATATGTTGCAAAAGGAAAAGAAAATTAGTTATATGGAAAAATATAGTACGTTCATAAAAAGTATAAATTGTGGCTTCATGGCAGTCTCTCTTAATTGCTTTATTACTTGGAGAGGAACTGTATATGCAAAGTAGTGAATCTTGATCACAATTTCTATCAATGGCATTGTCTTGTTGATGATGTCCTTCCTCATTATGAATGATACATGATTGAACTTCCAAAGATTGTTGTCCTTCAAGTGTCTTTTATGTACTATCACATTTCACCTTTTCTGCATGTGTTATTTCTTCCGAAACTTTTTCACTATAGGGATTCTCTATAGTAGGGGCATATCTTCCACCATTGGATTTGTCCCTTCTAACCAAGTTTCAGAAAAAGAAAATATATTGTCTTGATAAAATTCTAATGCATCACCCCTTTCAATACACTTTTATATTTTATAAGTAAAGGACTTGATCCCTACATCCACATACAAGGCTATGGGGTTTTTTGAACCAAGCTCAATTTTCTTATTAACATGTTGGCAAAAATATTTATGATTATCTCTAACAAATAATGCAACATGTTGTAGAATTTTTTGTCGTTCAGATATCTTAGTTGTATCATCATTTATCTCATTTCCTATATTTTTATTTTCTTCAGCAAGCTCTTCAGTATAGGTTTCCATTATTGAAGGGGCCGCATATTCCTCCACCGGTTTTGTTCTTTTGGATCCAGTTTCAAAAGAAGAAAATGAATTTCCCTAGGGAAATTCTGATGTAGTGGAATAACCCCTTTTATTATGTATTTTCATTGTAGATTTGCTCCCTACATTCTGAGACAAAGTGGTAGGAGTTGTCGAGCCAAACACATTCAGTTGACTAACCTATAAAATTGAAGAGGTAAATGAATGAAAATTAGATGACTAAAGCATTGAAGCTTGTCCAATGACCAATGAACTCAAATTAAATTTCAAGTTTCATCTTCAAATAAAGTGTAATATGGGATGAACGGAAATTGGGGAGGTTGGTTTTTTTCACTAAGACATTTCATTTTCCTCATGTTTCTTCTTTTGATCCATGTGATCTAATTTCACAAAATCATTTCTTTGAATTGCTTCAAACAAAGCATTAGCGACAAATACCTTCAAGATTGAAATAAGAGCATCCACCATATCATTCATTTGATTTACAGGTATTCCATGTTTCTTGCACAAATGATGAAGCTCTTTGCAAGACAGGCTATGATAATCTAGAATTTCCATCTATGTTTCTGTCCTACTTACAATTACGGCAGACAAAAACTACAAGATCTAGAGCAATGTAGCTTAAACTTCTCCAATATACCTTAGCTCTAGTGGACATTGTGTGACTGAGTAAATCAACTCAAAGCCAACAATTGAACTATTAAAGGAACCCAACATATTTAGTCACTAACAAAATAACATGCAAAATTAAAATAGTTCATGATTGATTAATCATTAAAAGTGAAACTCTTCCAATAGACAATAACTAGTCATTGAAAGTTCTATGTTATAAACGAAAAATGTAGAATAATAGTGTGAGTGCAAATTGTGATTATTTATTGTTAAACCCACATAACCATGAATAACTATTTTTGAAGGAAATGCAAGGAACGATTCTGTCTAACTATCAAACAGGGTAAGTGCACCAAGTTGGGGGACAATTAAGTGGACATCAAATCCTGAATTTTACATTAAAAACAGAAAAACATCAAATTTAGTCTTCCGCGGACTTGAACCATGCCGAAAAGTAAAAACTATGTCATAAAAATGGTACCATTGTGTAGGGGATACTATTAGCTTTGTAGAAATACTGATTTTAAAGTGAATAGAAGAGGATAAATATCATTTTATAATTTTTTACTAATAGTAGGTCTTTAAGACACTTTTTCCGTAAATGTTTATGTCTACGTTTAAGACTGCAAAATTTGTTTCACTTATCAGAATGTGATAAAACTTATACCATCCCAACCGTGGTGAAATTATATAAATTTTCAAAAAAAAATTATTTGATTTCAATATTTTTTGATGAAGTTATGGCGGGCAAACGGAAAGTGCTCTGTTTTCTTTATGTTTTCATACCACTTTCACGGAAAAAATCATAAAAAATAAAATATTACTCAAAAAAATACAAAATAAAATCCATCCCAAGATAGATAGTGGCATATAACTTCTCACCAAAGGAAAAAAATATATATCAATTTTTGGTCATCCAAATTGTGGGCAAACGGACTATAATCTTATCGGCGTTTTTTAAAAAAATACCAAGTCATTGAATTTTGAGTTTTTAATATAGCTAATCTTGTCCATTTTTTACAAAAATTAGTATTTTAGAAACTAGATTCCAGATGCTACGATTCATATTAATATAATTTTGTCTAATTTTGAGTGTATGTATTGATAATAATCCCTACAAGTTGATATTATGTTGTTATTTGCAATATGATGTCCACGGATGACCCTATATTTGTCCATCAACTTCCTGCACTTACCCAACATTCTTCTCCTGTACAAAATTGTACATTTTTAGTATATTAATATATTCAAGAAAGAGACTAAGCATTAAGAGCTTAAAATGAATTTCTTGAGGCTATTGAGGAACAGTAACAAAGGACATGTTGAGGGGCTACCGCTCTTATTTTTGTCTGCAACAAGTAGTCCATTGAAATGTTTGAGGTGGAAAAACACTAAGGATATAAATATTCACCTTAAAATGTAGAGAAGGGATTTTTTGGCCAGATAGTTTGAGCAACTATTAGAAAGGCGAGGAGGTGGGTTAGGGTTGGAGGATTGCAGGGTCCTCTCATATTATAAGGATGTTTTTTCCCCTAATAACAACCTCTCACTATATTAAAAATTTTATATAAAATTTAATATAGTAGAAAATTTGATGTTACACCATAACATTTTACTGCAAATCACTTTGAAATTTTCTTAGTAGCACCTGCAAAGGAAATGCCAGTAGCCCCACTCCAAGGGACCATTTCCTAAGAAGGCTAAGGGGAAATCGAAACCTTTGTTCAGTATGGTGAAAATCTAGAAGCAAAGTTTTTAGTTATTTGTTGGTTGAAAATGTCTTTCTGGGAGTGAGAATATACAGGGACATGGAATCTGATATGGTAGAAAAACTAAATGAAATTCTCATAAACTCAGGGTAATACCCCACACCCAACATATTAGACAGTTCTTGGCTATGATTCTAGTCACAGAAATGCTTGATGTTGTGTGTGTAATGTCTTTTATCATTCCCTCTAAAGTCTTCAGTAAATTATTTGAAGAACGTAATGATATAGAAGTAAAAGTGAATGAATTTCTCATAGACTCGATTAATACACACACCCAACATAATTTTTAGTGCTTGGGTACAATACTAGTTGCATAAATGCTTGATGCTTGTGTGGCTTCTCTTTTCTCATTCACTCTGCAGTAAAGAATATGAAGAGCATAATGATAGCCCAATATACTACCATTTCAAATTTCCTGAAATAACATCAAGTCTACCCATATATCTTTGACAATGTTGTCAAGAAGCTTGTGGAAAGTGTAAAGATTAAACTTCTTGAAAAACTAGATCCTCATTTTTCTCCCAAAGATTATTTGGATTCATATATGTTTCATGCTTCAAAATTTTTATAGCACTTGTAATGGCATGTCATAGCCTTCATCTTTACTTGCCTCAGTTAGCCATAAGGGTGATTTTTTCGGATCAAAAAATTGTATACTGCAATTGGGAAAGGAAGTCAACTGTGTAGACCTAGTTTTGGTGTTAATGGTAGAATTGCAAGTCTTATAAATTTAGTATTACCACTCATATTTTTAGGTTGCTTATGTCAATCATTGTAGTTGATATATTGTGTGTTTCACCATAATAGGAATGTGTATCCAATAGATTATGCCACTTAAAACCAAAAAATATTTTCAAGCAGTAAACTTATCCAACCTCAATGCATCAACCACTCCAACCGCATTAAGAAGTGAAAAACTCAACACTTCCCAAGATTTATTTAGAAGAATAAGGGCAAAGATATTTTCCAATATTGAAATCTTGACATTTTCAATAAAACCCTTATCATTGAAAACAAGATAGTATAAGGAATCGAATAAGTACTAACCAACCCTTGTACATTGGTAGTCTATATAATACTTAAAAATATTAAAATACAAGATAAGTGATTGTAGTCAAGAAATTACGCACAACCATTATATTTTTTTCTTCCTTCCACATTTCTTCCCAGCACTTCATCAATTTTATGGAACTGCCCATATATACAAAAGAATATTTTTGTAAATTCACTATTCTCTCCATTGTGGCCCCATCCAAAATAGGACAACTGGTGATATCAAGATGCAACAAAGATACCATGTTTTCAAATTCACACAACAATGTTGACAATGACAATTTTTTCTACAGTAATTGATGCAGAGATGGCAATGTTTGAAATCCATGAGGAGACTCATTTAGACCTCAGCTATCTATTGAAAAAACATTCCTTCAAGAAACTTACTAGCCAAAATCACCTGGCAAAGCACCAAACCTAATGAAATATTTTATTTGTAACTTATCTAACTTCTTCAATCGCACATAGCTATCAGGAAGACAAGTAAATAAGTTGCAGGAATCTAATGAGAGATCTAAGAGGTATAGAAAGTTTCCAATACTTTGAGGAAGTTCTGCTAAATTGTCAAGTGAGTCAGAATGGAGGACTACATGTAAAGCTTTCCTAAGATTTCTAGAAATCACTGCATCTTTATTGATCTTTTGAAATCAAGTGTTTTTAAATAAGATAACCCACTCGGGTCCTCAGGCAGTTCCATCAAATTCTCACACTTTGAGATGTCCAAGACTTGTAATGAATTCAATATTCTAAGGTTACTAGACTTTTCCAGATATATACATCCACTTAAATTCAATATTTGCACATAAGATAATCCGTTGTGGCTTGAGTTAGTTCCATCAAATTCTCATAGCATGAAATGTCTAGTTGTTGTAGTGCAGTCATCTTTCCAAAGTTAGCAGGTAATTTTTTCACACCATTGCATTTCCTTAAATTCATTTTTAGAAGAGAAGATAATTTTCCCATGACCTCAGGTAGTTCCATCAAATTATTACAGAATGAGATATCAAGTTAGTATAATACTTTGTATTCAAAAGCTCCAATATAGCAAGTTGCCCTAATCCTTGCAGTGAATACTCCCATTCACGTCCCCATAGATCTAGTCTCTCAAGAGTAGTGAGGTGACCCAATCTTTAAGGCATCAGCTGCAGAGTTACTCATCTTCATATTTATCAAAGGTGCTGGAAACTCGATGCTTGTTAAAGTATAAAACACTTAAACCATTTCCCAACAAAAATGAAGAATCAAAGAATGTGTAGCATTAGGTTTTTACTTAGGGATTCCAGCTAAGTTTGTGGTCCCAATAATTCTGATGGAACTTCAAAACCATAAATTTACTTAGAGATGCTTCAAAAAGAAGTCTATCACATTGCCCAATACATCAATTGATATAGTTTAATGTATTGCACAAGCAACGACTCCAGATGTAATATGAAAGCATTAAAAGTTGGCCATAATTATATTTTCAAGGTGATCAATCATTAGAAATGGTGTGGAAGGGAGATGAGTAATCTGCATGGTCAGGGAATCTTATCATAAATCAGGTTTTAATTTTTATTGGCATTTTGGAGATGGGTGGGTTTGCCAAATAATCTTCCGAGTTAATTACAATAGGATATCTAACTGCATATAAGCTTCCATATAATCTTGTGTGAAATCTTTTCTCTGCCTCTATTTCATATAATAATGTATTGTTTGTGTTCCTTGAGACCAACTTGATGTATCAGAGTTATAAAACCAAAAACCACCAGAACTATGCAAAATACAGATTTGGCATATTTGAAACCATCATATCATAACATGATGGATTTTTATTGTCCCAAACACCATCTTGGTCTATCAAGCCACCTAAAATGTAACAAATATTGGAATTAACAACCTATAGCAAATTCAGTGTTGAGAACTTATATAACAATACCAATATAGATAGTCAACAAAGTATAGATATGGATACACTTTGATAAGTTCTACATGCCAAGATGTTAGAAATATCCATCTCAATTATGATTTATAGCATTACTTTTATATATGCATATTAGAATTAAACCACTTTTTGATTTGGGTGAAAGTAAATTCTAAAATGTATAGAGTTGTTGGTGATATTAGTAGTTCTAATATACTCTAATTTAGGCCGGAGGTTACTAGAGGATCTGAGGAGGTAGTGAGCCTTTAAGCCACATTAGGCATGATATGGGCAAGAAAATTAAACAAAAATTGATAAAGTGGAGGGAAGCACTGTTTTTTTCTTGTTTTACCTTGGGGATGCTCCAAACAACATCTAATTTGGTGAACAAATAAGGCCTCTTGATGCAAGCCATGTAGCCAACCATGGCAGACAGAGAGTGGCCTACAAATATACAGTTTTCCACACCCACTTGTCCAAAATGGTTATAAGGTCTTCTTCATAGGCTTCCACATAGCCATATCTTTGGAAATCAAAGTAGTCAGGATTCACACTCCCAGCACATATTAAATCAAATAAGATAATCTGAAAATCTTTGTTCCTTGTGAACATTTTAATAGGTTTTATACTTAATTTTAACCTTCAGGCTTAGAAGTGTGATATTTTTGGACAAGAATATCATCTCAAATGGTATGATACTAACATCCATTTCACCTACAGAATATGCATATTCCTGTAATGTCATGGAGAAGAGTGACGTCTATAGTTTTGGGGTGGTTTTATTGGAGCTTGTAACTGGAAAACAACCAATTGAGCCTGAATTTGGTGATAGCAAGGATATTTTTTACTGGATTTCACATAAAATATGTTCATAGTAAAATGCCTAAAATCCCAAAGTAAAGTCAAACAACCACCCTCCTACATTCAAAGTGGAGAAGAAGTGATAGGATTCAAATTTAGGAAAAATGAGAACATTTATTTCAAAAATAGGGGAAAAGACAACGAAAGCCAATTAAAAAATGATACCCCTTTTTACATAATAGGCATCCACAATACGCACACAGACTACAAACATTTGAGGGACATGATGACCTAAAAATATCAAAAAAAAGCCTTGGGATCAAACTTGCTTCTATCTGAGAGTCCTCCATCATGGCTGATCTATGATTTGTCTGTCCGTAGCGTGACTAAAGCCTCTGATCACAAGATCCCTAAGTCGTTCTCCTTCCTCTTCTTCAAACCTTTCTGAAACAATCGTTGCATGGGCGGAGTCAACAACTACTATCGTTACATGGGAAGATTAAACAACTAGTGATATTGATGACCTATTACCACCCCAACTTTGAAACAACCTAGAGGATTCACACTTTTGCATGCAACCGAATGATTTGGAGCCACTGTTTTGGAACTGCTAAAAATAGCTAAATTGTCAAAACAAACGTCAACTTTAACACAATCGGAGAAACGTTCGAAAGAGCCTTTCCCATAGGGGAATGCCTTCACGTATAACATTCATAAATTAAATTTATTTATGTTTTAGATTAATTTTTATATAATATAAAATTTATATTATTAATAAAAAAATTATTAATATTTCTATAATTATTTTTTTAATTTACATTATTACACCGAAGGCATTCCCCCTATGGGAATGGGCTTCGTTTGTTTCTTTGACTAAGTTAAATTTGACGGTCTTGCGGATGTTTTTAAGACATTTAATTTTGATGTCCATTTGGATGTTTTTGCACTATTCAGCTATTTTTAACATTACTTTTTAGTGGATATTTTTTAAACAGTTGCTTTTCATTTTTTCTATTTTTTAGATTTTGTTTTCCTTGCATGCTGAATCGTCTTTGGAATAGCCTTTAAATAATCAACAACAACCAAGGAAAATTATTTTCACTGCATTGAGGTCTTGTTTTCGAATCCAAGAAAGAACAATTCCTGTCACCCAACTCAAGGTGGCAGAGGCTTAACAGGATGTATTGCAATACACCTACAGAGAAGAATCATCAGTGTCAAGCTTTCACCCTTAACCTCATTCAATATTGTATCTATGCGTATGTATTTTGTTTCAACAATGTTTGTCTATGAAATGTTAAAAGAATATTAGGTTATAAGGTTGATACCTACAAGAGTGGCAACATGAGAAGTAAAGCTTCCGGTCATTTCCTTGACTAAGTTAAATTTGACGGTCTTGGGATTTTTAAGACGTTGAATTTTGACATTCGTTTGGACGTTTTCACACTATTCGGCTATTTTCTAACATTGCTTTTTAGTTTGCTTTTTCACTTTTTTCTATGTTTAGATTTAGTTTTCTCTCGCATGTTGAATCGTCTTTGGAATAGCCTTTAAATACTCGACAACAACCAAGGAAAATTATTACACATCTAGCTCGAGCTCTGTTTCGTTTTGCATTGAGCATTATTTTCACCGGATCGAGGTCTTGTGTTCGATTCGGAAAGAGCAGTTCCTATCACCCAACTCATGTTGGCGAGGCTTAAGAGGATGTATTGAGATACATCTATAGAGAAGAATCATTAGCATCAGGTTTCACCCTTAACCTCATTATTGTATATTGTATTTCTTTCAGGTATGTATTTGGTTATAAGGTTGATAAGGTTGATACAAGAGTGGAAACATGAGGAAGAAAAGCTTATGATCGTTTCCTTGAGTAAGTTAAATTTAACGGTCTTGTGGAAGTTTTTAAGACATTTAATTTTGACATCTGTTTGGACATTTTTGCACTATTTGGCTATTTTTAACATTGCTTTTTAGTGGCTATTTTTTAAACAGTTGCTTTTCATTTTTTCTGTGTTTAGATTTGATTTTCCTTACATGTTGAATCATCTTTGAATAGCCTTTAAATACTCAACAACAACCATGGCAAATTATTACACATCCAGCTCGAGCTCTGTTTCATTCTGCATTGAGCATTATTTTCACTGCATCGAGGTCTTGTGTTCGAGTCTAGGAAAGAAAAGTTCCTATCACCAAACTCAAGGTGGAAAAGGCTTAATAGGACGTATTGAGATACATCTATAGAGAAGAATCATCAGTGTCAGGTTTCACCCTTAACCTCATTCAATATTGTATCTCTGGGTATGTATTTGGTTTCAACAATGTTTGTCTATGAACTGTTAAAATAAGATTAGGTTATAAGGTTGATACCTAAAAGAGTGGCAACATGAGGAAGCAAATCCCTCCTCTCCAACATATGTTGTCTGATTGTGAAGCTCAACAAAGCTTTGTATGTCATAGGTCCCCACATAAGCTCTTCAAAGGAGTCTGTCAAAATTTCTAATGTATCCTCCATATGCTCCCTGCCCATAGGTTTAACCACCAAACAACATTTAACCATTTCTCCTGAATACCCCAATTTAATAAATTCATGAAAAAAGACTTTATTGAAAAAGCATAATGTTGTGAGCACCTTTGTGAGGATATCTATGTGTGAATCTGGTTTCATTCCCTCTTTATCGTGTCTAGAAACCTCCTTTAAAAAACTTGTAAATGAAATTTCATGGATTATTCATTCATTTTGAAACAATAGAAGTCAATTAGCGTTTGAATTTAAATAGTAAATATTAGTAAATTTAAAGAGTAAATACTAATACTAATAATGATATCATATGTAGAGCCAACACCCTGGCAATGGACAAAGAATTCCAAGGGTTCCTTCATAGTTATTTCACCAATGTATATATCATGTTGACTAATGTAAGTTGATGTCCTCTGAGGGATGAAATCCTTCCATGCAATGTTCATTCTACATTACTGATCCTTCAACCTGAGCCAATAAGTGTCAAACTCAATTACTTGGTGAAGCACATGCAGCTTTCAACTTTGACAAGCCTATCAAAAAATTGTTGTCGATCCTCTAACTTTTTATTCCTCATATCACTTATTTATGTACATTGTATTTACCATATCGATTATCACATATGCATTTTGACATACATAAACCTATCCCTCCTTTATCATTTGTTCAAGACACACCGCCACCAAATAAATTTATGCCACCACTACATGAATATTAACTAGAGAGATCTTAAGTGATTTGTTTACAAATTTATGATAGAATGTATTAGTTTCAATCTCTATTGAAATGGATTTTGGCTGTAGTTTTAAATTTAAGTAATGCAGAGTCTAAAATTATGGCTTGAATCTTCATGTTATAGTAATTAAAAGATATTATTTTAGTCATGGTTATTAGATGAATAACTGGCTTTAGCTTTCATATTTTCTGTTGCAGTAACTTATGGTGACTTAGAGGATTAGTTCCAAGCTTCAAGAAGTATTACTCAAGGAAAATGATATATGGCTACAATATCTTATTTTAAGAACTGAGAAGATCATTGTACAATGAAAACAAAAATGCCACATGGGCAGAGAAAAGCCTTAGAATCTTCACAAATGACACCACCTACTAGAAAGAAAGTAGAGTATGCATACTAATGCGAATTGCCTAATATGATGGTGACATCTATAATTTTACCTAATAAAGTACTCATGATAGAGGAATTGATCGAGACAAGGTTGATAGAACAAAATCATCTACCTTGGCCACAAGATCCTTAATTGAATTATCATCTATCTTTTCTCTCCTATATTCTAATACTACACACAATCTATGGTTTGATAAATTGCTCAAATCTACCTCTTAATTTAGATAGGTCATAAAGGTATTTAGATAGGTCATACACAATTACAGGTGCACAATTATAGGTTGATCAGGAAGGAGGGGAAATCCACATCACCTGTTTTAATGAGGCCACAGAAGCATTCTCTTAGCAGATTGAGAATGGGAAGCTATATACAATTTCCAATGGGAGGATTTTGAGGATTGATGATGCAAAGCTATGTTACAACCATTTGAACAATGATTTGAAGATTTTTCCTGTAACCTTCCTCAACCATATCTCAACTCATAGAAAATGAGGATATAATACCTTCCTATCACTTTCACTTCACTAAAATAAAGGACTTACCTGCAACTGTTGAAGGTTCTACAGTTGATTTGATTGGCATTATTGTTACGATGTCACCATGCTCAAAAATTTGTTTGTATGAAAAGTCTGAAACAAAGAGAAGAACACTGCAATTAAAGGACATGTCGGGATTCAATGTAAGTGTCACATTGTGGGGACAACACTTAGATGATATAAGCAATGAACTTGAAGACATGCTTTCTATACACCCACTTCCATTCCTTTCCTTGAAAGTTTCTCACATCTCCAGTTTCAATCGGAACTCAATTGACATTGTTTCAAGTACCAAATGTTATGTCAACCCTCTAATTTCATAAACCAATACACTTCATAACTGGGTAGATTCCAATGACTACTCCCTTCCGGCACCCTCTATCACAAGCCAATTTATGGGCCCTCCAAAGAGCTTGACCTCTGTAACAATGATTTTGGAGGTACTACATATGGGGAACACAGAGAGAAATGAATGGGCCATGGTTTCTGCAGAAATCACAAATATCAACATGGACAACTTTTTTACAAGGCATGTCCTCTTCAAAAAGGTGAAAAAAAATGCAGGAAAAAGGTGAGAGAGAATGGTAATGGTTCATGGTTCTGCTCAAGTTGCAACGTACAAGTTCATAACTATGATTATAGATATGCACTGAGGATCGATCTAAAGGACCCAACAGGAGAACTTCAATTAGTTACCACTTTTGATGAGATAATTGAGTTAATCATGGGTGTTGAAGCTAGCGACATCCATCTATTGTCTATAGATGAAGATATGACTAGTGAAATTATAAGTAATGTCATAAGAAATGAATACTGCTTCACACTTTCACTAAAAAAGAGACATATTGCAGAAACAACATATTGAAATGTGTCATCCTCAGTTCAAAGAAAGTGAAAAATATTGCAACTCCTCCATAACCTTTACGAAAGGATTTCCAACCCACCCGTCCCTTCAAACATTACACCCTCACTCATCCCATTCTATACTTTGAACTATCACTGCTATGTTTCTTATTTCATATCTATGTTTCACATTTTTCCCTGCTTCAACAGAAAATTGGTGTATTCCCTTATACACTGACATACTATTATCTCCTTCTATTATGCAGATTGTTAGTGCTTTTAAGAAAATAAATATAAAATACATGCACTTTTGTTATGTACATATTTATATCCGTCTGTAGTATGTGAACACATTGTATGTTTCTATATATCTAATACTCTTTTCCTTAATAAAAAAGGCAGTTTCTCGATACTCAATTGTTACCTCTTATGCATATTTCCAATTAGAACTCCACATGCACTATAATTGAATTTAGTTTTACATTTTGACTTATTTCTACATTTTTATGTCGTCAAACTATGTATCATTTTTTGCTAACCCAAAATGATCTTTATCCAACATGTGGTACTCCATAATCATGTGACTTCACAATCATGCCAACTCTTGCAAAACGAGCCCAATGAAGAGAGAACTACGCAAAAAATAAAGTACACATAACTACTGAGCAATGACGTCCTAAATTAGAGAATATAACAACGAAAATCTCTAATATCTTTCAACTTACAATGACCAACAACCTATGATCCCATGACATTCCAATAATGCCATCAAATACAACTACTGAAGAATTACCAACCAACATTCTGCATGTAACTTCCATGGAAACCAAATTTCAAGAGCATACCACTTCCTTCCGTACAAACCCATCTTTGCTAACAACTGTCACTTTTCCCCAAATGTTTGGGAAGCCACATGAAAATGTCTCAAGTACCAACCTTTCTTCAGTTCATCACACATATACAAATAGTTTCTCATGTCCTTTTGAATGCTTTCCACCTTACAATCCACAAACAAGTCAAACAGAACACCCCACCCATTCCAATACACATAGATATCCCATATTCCCACCCTCAATGATGACTATTGAAGCCCAATGCTAGTTTCACAAAAGAATAGATTTACTGGCGACCATTCAAACTTGCTCAATCTGCTTGGAAAATTACCCAGGAATTAAAACAATTTCCTTTGAAGGCTTTCCCTCATGTAATAGATGCAAAAGTGAAAAACAAGGCCACCACTTCTCTTCATGGAACAACATGGACCCTGAAAAATAGCCTATCATTCTTGCATCTTTAACCCAAATTGAGGAGATGCTTATTACACGAATTAATCCATTCATGCAAGTTACCCAAGTACGTGGCGGGCAATACAAATACTCAGGACACACCATAAGCTTCCCGCAAAACATTACTTCAATAGCAAAGACCCTACCCCTCCGCCTTGGAGATTTGGACATAGTTCTCATACAAAGGGAAGGATCTAATATTAAAAATTATGATTTCTACGTCAGTAGATCTCATGTTTGTGCAACCTTGCAATATAAAATCCAACACAATCCCTATTAGAAAGATATCTTAATCGATGATGATGTTATTTCCTCACTACCATTCGAGCATAAAATGTTTCCTCCTCTCTCAACACAGCCATAATGGAAACACCCCAAATGCAAACTTGCTCTAGAACTCATGGTAGTGGTGTTCCCACCCACTTTGATGAAACATATCAAGAATCATCATCTTTTGTGCCAACACCTCACAATATAGGAACAGAAGAAGAGGAAAATGAATATTTCTTGCTCAACCACAATGGTAACACTCCATTTACCATGCCATGGTCAATGTTTGGGATTTTGCCAATAAATGAATACAATATGAAAGGTTTGTTCTTAATGGTTTTTCCAACTTTATTTCTGACAGGAAAAGGAATGTGGCAACAACCCCGCATTAAAGAAGTTCCAATGCATGAATACACCCATCATTTGATGTCTTACCATGATGGGCATTTTGGTTCCCAGCCAAGATTTCATTCCTTCCTTCTAAACCTCATAATGCGACATAGAACCCGAGTCCACGGCGGTAGTTTTTATGAAATGGAACACCGAATATGGAATCCCTCTGACAATTAGAGAGCTACAAAGATAACTACTAGGAATGCCCCAAAGACAACCTCCCGAAAGCTTAATGCGCTTTGGATCTAGCCTTCAGGGACACATTCATTCTGGGAAAAAGTAGAAGTGAGCTTTCAAATATGGTGGAACAATTGGGGACACCAACCTTATTCTTCACTCTAAGTGTTGCAGACACTAAATGGCTAGATCTCCACAATATTATGCCCGGTGAATGCCCAATAGATCTTGAGCCGCACAATGTTGGAGAAAACTTAACATTGTCTCTAACCCTAATCAAGTATCAAATACCTACATCACAGATTCACAATATTTCGGGAAGAAATATTGTAAAAGTAACTTGATCAATAGACTTTTGGTACAGAGATAATCAAATCTACTTATTCCAAAAAAAATTCCAAACTACATATCTAATATTTATGTTCCCTCGTCTCGTAGGTATGAATGGCAACATAGAGGCTCCGCACATGTCCATGGTTTATTGTGGCTCGAGAATGTGCCCAAAGTTCATGAACTGGACTTGGAGGACACAACAGCTTATGAGGCAACAAAACAATACTTTGATAATTTTGTGTCTACCTAGAACCCCCATCGGGACTTACTGAACCACTTGGATTTTTTCACAGGTCACTCCTAGATGACTCTTACTTTCTAGATACAACACAAATTCTATCCACCTCCCTACATGCAGACCTTGAAAAAATGCTTAATCGAGTTCAACGCCACACTAAATGTTTAGAGAAGACATGTCTATGTATAAATAAATCATAGCTACAGTGTAGGTACAACACTCCCTAGGCCACGTAACCTACTTCTTCCTTACACATTGAAAGTGATGGGAAAATAAAGTATCTCCCTTCCAAAAACAATGACAGATAAAACATTCACAATCAAACAATGATATACATATGGAGAGAAATGTCGATTGCCAACCGGTACTTTCCTGCCATGTTTTCTTAAGTATATTGCAAAATATGCTTCAAAGCCGAGAAAAGTTTAAAACATATCACCAAATGCTATCTAGATTTTCAAGAGACACAGACGTAGATCCTCTAGCACATAACATGATCCGTAAAATGCTCACAAAAAGTGTTGTTGAACATGACATAAGCACACAAGAAACATGCCACATGCTACAAAAAATGCCACTTGTTATGTGCACTGTCCATTTGTATCATTAAATGTTGGGAAAAAGATTTTGAGACGTGTCATTGAAAGTGACGCTGATGCACAACAAACAACCGCTTTCTTGGATGCATATAAAGTTCATCCAACAACCATGGAACACCTACCACTTATTCAAGCTACTCGAGATTTGAGCTACAAGAAGAACCATAAATGTGATAAATGGAAAAAGTGATCGACACAAGCAATTGTTTGGGTCCACCCAGATTTGTGGATGTCCTTGCTCAATAATCAACGTCATATGACCTTTTCTGTTGGTCAGAACTCATATTATACAATCCTTTCATAAATATTATGTCTAAATTTGGCACAACCCCATATGACTTCAATGACACTTGGGACTTGTACAAGCACAACTATAGACCGTTGCATGTTCTACGCACTACCGCAGACACAGGACTTGCTCTAGATGTTAGTTCTGACTCTAAGCTCGAATGCAGTATTCAACAAGAACCATTGCAAGAATGGAAGGTCTTCACACAACTTCACCATGTAAACAACACGGGTCTAAATAGTCTTGAAATGTTAGGGAAACAATATTTCGACATACACAATAATTGGACCATACATGATGTTCCCATGATTTACGGTGTTTCCATGATAATTGGTTCATCATTCATCGAGAGAGAGAAAGGAAAACACAATTAACAACAACATACATGCCACACCACCATCTTCCACACTTCCTTTGTCTCCAGAACAAAAAATATCTCTTGATACCATACTACACCATTCAACAAACAAAACCCTTCTACCTCCACTAAGATTGATAATTCAAGGAATGGTTGGCACAGAAAATCATTTCTAATAAATAAAATCTAGAATTCATTCACAATAGCATCAACCACATCTCCCTCACCTCTACTTGTGCTCGCCCCTACCAGTGTCTCAACATTCAACATCTCCACATCCACAATCCACGCACCCATGCACATTCCAATCAAAGAACTAAAACCCCTTGAAGGTAGTGTATTATCGTCTTTTCAAGAGTCACCAAACATATAGAATATGTTCTTATTAATGAAATGAGTTTCATTGAGCTAAAGTTGCTAAGAAAAATTGACAAGAGGCTCATGCGGAGCTTTCCCACACTCAAGAACATCTGAATTTGGGAACATATCAATCATCCTCCTTGGTGACCTCGAGCAATTACCACCGGTTTTTGACATTCCTTTTTATGCAAGTAATTCCTACAGAGCAACCCTTTGGAAAGGATTTTAGTCTTCCATTACATTGCAAACAATATTTTGGCAACAAGGAACAACCAATGCACATGTTTCATTCTAGAATTTACTGCTCCACATGCGAGATTCAACCCCTCTAATTGAGGATTGGGAACTCCTAATGTCTCACAAAAACACACACCTAACTCAGCAAGAGCTCAACATTTTTAAATACGCACCACATTTGTTTGCAAAAAATGATATGGTCGACTCCCACAACCTATAGATGTTGAAGGCATTGAACGTTCCGATCACCCAATCCATTACTAAAGTAATGTGCATAATGTACCAAGAAATCCTCATGATGATGATCAATTAGAACACAAAGTTCTATTGTGTAAACAACAAAAAGTCATGCTTATTGCAAATATGTGGGTTGATGCATGCCTTATGAATGGTGCCACAGGAACAATCACTGACATTGTCTATGACGCATCAATGCAACCACATGCATTACCTTTATTTTTTTGTTGTAAAATTTGATAGATACAATGGCCCATCTTTGGGGGGATCCCTCCAACCCGTTACATATTCCCACACTATCCACAAGTCCCAGGACTTACTTTTCACAAAGCAACCATCGAAAATGGAACAGATGAAAGGTAGGGTCCGACATTCACAGCTTTCTCCAAAGTTCCCTCGCTTGCAAATCTACGCATTTCACCTACTTTTTCATTTGAGAGATACTTAAATATGGTGCACGTACTAACACTTGGAGCAAGAAGAAAGGAGGAATCAAGACTACTATCACTCAACCCATCGTAAATACTACCCTCTTCTTTGATAGCACCTCCGCACCTATAGGAGTGGCAACATGAGGAAGCAAAGCCCTCCTCTCCAACATATGTTGTTTGATTGTGAAGCTCAACAAAGCTTTGTATGTCATAGGTCCCCACACAAGCTCTTGAAAGGAGTCTGTCAAAATTTACAATTTATCCTCCATATGCTCCCTACCCATAGGTTTAACCACCAAACAACATTTAACCATTTACAATTTAATAAATTCATGAAATAAGACTTTATTGAAAAAGCGAGAATGTTGTGAGCACCTTTGTGAGGATATCTATGAGCGAATTTCATTTCATTCCCTCTTTCTCTTGTCTAGAAACCTACTTCAAAAATATGTAAATGAAATTCCATGGATTATTCATTCATTTTGAAATAATAGAAGTCAATGAGCATTTGAATTTAAAGAGTAAATACTAATACTAATAACGATATCATATGAAGAGCCAACACCACAGTAGCGAGAAAAGAATTCCAAGGTTTCCGTCATAGTTATTTCACAAATGTATATATCATGTTGACTAATGTAAGTTGATGTCCTCTGAGGGATGAACTCCTTCCATGCAATTTCCGTTCTACGTTACTGATCCTTAAACCTGAGCAAGTAAGTGTCAAACTCAATTAGTTGGTGAAGCCTACGTAGGGATGCAACTTTGACAAGCCTATCCAAAAATTGTTGTCGAGCCTCTAGCTTTGTATTCCTCACATCAATTGTTTATGTACATTGTATTTAGCAGATCCATTATCACATACGCATTTTGACATACACAAACTTGTCCCTCCTTTATCATCTGATCCAGTGAACCCACCACCAAATCAATTTATATGCATCGTTGTCATCTTCAAAGTATATACACATTTAAAAATTACTTTTCCTTGGTCAAAGAAGGGGTTTGAATCCCTAAGCATATGTATTACAATGGTGTATGGCTTCTTGTTTTAGAAATCCAATTCCTTTTTCCCAAAGAAATGAATTACACACCATGTCCTCTCATCTCCCTCTTCCTGTTGGAGAGGACGCTGACATGGCTGTATTCATAGTGTGAGTATTTCATGCATAGTTTTCGTATTCAGTGATTACTCATTGAGTTGGAAAATAGTCACCATATTTTCTCCATGTTGAATATTTTTCCATAAAACGCTCAACCCCAAGATCACGAATATTCCCCAAGACTCACCAAGAATATTCACCAAAACTTGGTGAGTTCTAGCCCACAACTCACCATATGGAGAAGGGACATAGAACAATCCAAAAACATATGTATTTTATGTTGCAAAAATGCTACTTTTTGTCTTATAAATGCTTCACACTCCCTCACTTGTAATCACACAACTATTTCTCCCAAATATTTCTCTAGAACGGGGAAGAGGAAAATGTAAATTATTGTAAACTGTAACTTGCATAGATATGCAATTTATGATGATGATTTTCAATGACAGTCATCATTAATTCATAACACTTACCAGATGGCTTTTGTATTCACATGATGATGCAATTTTGTATTGTATTGGTATTAAAATCTAATAGAAAACACTTCCCCAACATTTTATGGACTCGTTTGATACATTTTGTAGTGATATTTTACATAATTTATGTTTTTAAATAAATTTACACATTTTTAAGTGGCTTAATTTGGTTTTCTTGGACATGTGGTGGCATGAATTCAAGAGATGACAATATTCAAGAAAGTGATGAATCATATTCTTCATTCGGTTGTTTTATATTTTCATAGGAGGGAGCTATGGTGTTCATACTAATGCATATGATAAATAGTCAATATGTTCCTTGTCTGGATTAGACTATGAGTTGCTTAGATAAATTTTCTAGAAACAACTCCATTTGATTAGAATTTTTCCTCCTATCAAAACCTGTTGGTATCTCTTTTGTGAGTTGAAACCTATATGCCACCACTACATGAAGATTAACTAGAGAGATCTTAAGTGATTTGTTTACAAATTTATGATAGAATGTATTCGTTTAATAATAAAATTATGTTTCTGACATCATCTATGCCCCAAAAAATTTGTTATCCTATGCTCAACTCTTGAAAGGGCCTGATTATGCCACACGGAAGAAAAATATGAGAACCATTCTCCTCTTTGAAAATCTATGGGAGATCGTCACTGGCACAGTCACTTGTCCCACCGACGTAGATGAGAAAATGAAGTATGACAAGGCTGATGTAAAAGCCTTGATGTTGATCACTCTGAGCATTTTCGATGAGGTGTAACCACACAAACAGAATGCAAAAACTTCAAAGGTGGCCTGGGATAATCTCTCCACCAACTACGAAGCAACAATTTTGACAAAGATCCTCCATCTCTAATAAAAATTTAATACCACGAGTATGAAATAAGGTGAGAAATTTGAGGAATTATTGTGTCACATGGAAGAACTATGAGCTGAGCTTGGAGCACTTGGAGAAGTGGTAAAAGATAATTTTTTTATCCCTCTCACACTGTAAGCTATCCCTTCCCATTTTTAGACATTTATCACCACATTGACCATCACAAATAAAGGTGTGACCTTTGTTGAATATTTGAAATTCATACAACAAGAAGAATGCATTCAGATAGTGCATGAAGAATTTGAGGAAAAAGCATTGATCTCAAGGCATAAGAAGAGTCAGAAGCCTCACAAGAGACAAAAAGAGAAGCAAACACAAAAGCAACCACAGAAGCATAAGTCTCTAAAGGTGAATTGATTTTGTAACATATGCACCACAAATATGCACGAAACTGTGAACTATTGGTACAATGGTCACACACAACACAATTCCAGAGAAGAAAGAACATTTGGCTGAGTGATTCATAGAAATCCAAGTGGTGTCCTCATCAAAAGAAATAGAAAGGACATGTCGTAGCCCAGCCATATGATGACTCAGATGAAGATGTCTCAGAATAAGCACATTGCAATGCATATAAAGATGATTTTGTTCTAGTCTCCCAAACATCATAGCCTTTAGAGAATGTTTAGTTGATAGAATTAGGCTCCAGTAAGCATATGACGGGTGATAGGAATCTTTTTGATTCATTGACTAATTGACCTACTAGAGACTAGGTTCAAATTGAAGACAACAAGGAGTATGTTGTAGAAGGAATAGGAAAATTCACCATTCCTCTCAAGAAGAGAATATGTACTCTCATGAAGGTGCTCTATGTCCTGGGCTTGACCAAAAATCTCATGTCTATCTCTTAGCTATTGAATCACAAGCTCAAGGTGGAGTTCATGGTTCAGAAAGGCATCAAATCATTTTTGATATCTTGCAAAAGGTATGATACGGTGGAATGTAATACACTTTGGAATATTGGTATGAATATCTTTCTACTGGATCCCCCCATCAGCTCAATTCCAAGAAGATGGTACGAGGACTTCCTCCACTCTCCCACTCATTACCTCTTTGTCCTGGATGTCTAGTGGCTAAACAACATCAAGATCCATTCAATTCAAGTACATTGCATGCCAAGAACCATCTCAAGGTCATCCATACTGATCTGTGTAGATAGTTTCTTGCTTTATTTAAGGGTTTTTAGTACTTAAATTTGTTCACCGATGACTACTACAGCAATACTTGGGTGTTCTTTCTCCTAAATAAGAGTGAAGCATTTTCCAATTTTTAGATCTTCTATAAGAGTGTTTTAGTAGTAGACAAGTCAAGCCCTTCTTATCCTCAACTCATATTCGGGGGGAATTATTGTCAAATAAATTCTTGGCATTCTTTAAGGAGCATGAAATCACATAGCACTTGACTACCCCTATACTCCTTAGTAGAATGGAATGAAAGAACTTCACAATCAGATTGTCATGGAGATGGCTCATTGCATGCTTTCCACCATGAAGTTAGAGGATAAATTTTTGGTAGAAGCGATCCACACTTATGTATATCTTATGCATAGAGAACCTAAAAATATCTTGCAAGACATGACACAAGAAGAGGTATGGAGTAATCATAAGCCTTAGAATATTTATCATTTGAGAGTATTTGGATGTACTTCATATATGCATGTCTCAATTAAGAAGAGGAAGAAGATTGATGTAAAAATACTCCAGTACATATATTTGGGGTACAGTACTACCTCAAAAGCATATTGTCTCATGTATCTTGAGACAAAGAATATATATGAGAGTAGAGATGTGGTTTGTGATGAGTCATCATTTGAATCATTTCCACAGAAAGAAGAGTCAGCACCGACCTCCTCTCATAGATTTATCTCATAGCCAGATTGATGAGCATGAGGATTATTCAAAAAATAAAGAGGAGCTACAAGGGGAATGGTTCATTAATCTTAGAAATTTGGAAAATAATTCTTCAGATCAGGAGCAATGTTAACATCTAAAGTGGGTCCAAAGCACCATGAGAGACTCCCACTTAAACTCTCTTCTAGAAAATTCATCAGGAGTTTGATTGAGAAGACAAGAGAGAAATGAGGTAAATATCACACTCATGAGTTCAATGGTTGATAGCACCAAACCTAATTTAGTTTGTGAGGCACTTAGTCAGCCAGAGTGGAAGAAGGCTATGGATGTAGAATATGACTCATTGATACAAAATTATACATGGGAACTTGTTGATCTAGTTACATGTAAGAAGTCCAGTGGGTGTAAAATGATTTTCAAAACAAAATACATGGACCATGGATCTATCGACAAGTACAAAGCACAGATTAGTTGCAAATGGTTATGCTCATCAAGAAGAAATTGACTATGAGGATAACTTTACACCCATTGTGAAGATCAAAACCATCGAGTTTTTGTGCCTTTGGTAGCACAAAAAGGACGGAAACTTCAGCATATGGATGTAAAAAGTGATTTCTTGAATGGTGATCTCAAAGAAGAAGTATACATGACCTACCCGTGATACATTTTTAATGAGAAGAATCCTTAGAAGGTATGTCATCTAATTAATTCTCTTTATGGACTTAAATAGGAACCCGAGGAATGATACATTAAAATAGATGATCACAAATTCTAGCATGGGTTCACTTGAGGCCCCTTTGATACAAATATGTATAACAAGAAGATAGGCAGGTGAGATTTTTAAGTTGGTTTTGTATGTGGATGATCTTGTGATTACAAGGAGTTTAGATAATCTCCTCAAAGATGTTAAGAATGATTTGAGTAAATCCTTCAACATAAAAAATTTGGCACTACATCACTATTGTCTTGGCTTGGACATATGGAAAAAGAAGAATCATTTTTTATCTCCCAGATGAAATATGCCAAGACACTCCTAGAAGAGTATGGAATGTCTTATTGCAAACCTATGTCCACTCCAATGGAAAAAAAATTACAACTTTCTAGATTCCAGATTCACCTCAATTAGATGGTTCTCACTACATATAGCTTATTAGGAGTCTCATTTACTTCACATATACCAGACCATATCTTTTCTTTCATGTTAGTTATCTTTCCATATTTATGCAAGAGCCAAAGGAATGTCATTGAGAGAGAAGCATGTGTTTAGATATGTGCTGAAGTACAACCGACTATGGTATGGAATATCAAAAGAACTTTCAGTTCTTCTTACAGGATAGATAGACACAGACTATGTTGGATCTGTTGATGACAAGAAATAAACTTCAGGTTATATATTTCATCTCAAGTCTAGACATATCTCATGGATAAGTAAGAAGCAAACTATTTTTACTCTTTCATCTAGTGAGGTAGAGTGTCGCTATGTACAAGGAACTGTGTTCAAAGTGATTTGGTTACATCACATTTTAGGAGATATTGGAATACCTAAGGAAAATCCTTCCATCATTCATTGTGAAAATCAAGGTGTGTTGAAGCTGTGAAAAACTAGTTTTTCATGAGAGCACAAAACACAATGATGTCGAATGTCACTACATTTGAGAACAAGTCTTAAACAACCAAATCCAGCTCCAGTACTGCCCCAAAGTTTCTCAGATTGCATATATACTCACCAAGTCTCTTGGAAAGGTGAAATTTATACTTTTTGGGGGTACATTTGTAAAAACAATGTATTAAAGGAAAATTCCGGTTCCTCTTGATCTGGGATGGATGCAATTTTGAGCTCTAACAGTTTTTGGCATGCCTGATGGGATGAGTATTGAAATCTTAAATTTCGTTATTGTTAAGTTTCAGTGTGTGAATTAGTGATTTCCAACCTTTGGAGGCTTTTTTTAACACATTTGAAAACTCCCTACACTCATATCTATTGTTTTTAGTAGTTCACACACCTTTTTCATGAGAAGAGTACATACCAAACAGATCACAAAAATCGAAGAGTCCTTTGAATACCTTCAAATTTCTCCAAGAATAAGAAGCATCGTAACAACCGTGTGTAGATTTCCATCTACAGTGCTTCATGCACTTTCTACACCACCTCTTGACAAACCTTCCTTATATTCCACTAGAGTTCTCAGACCTATCATTATGGTAAAATAGTAAAATCAACCATTTGTTTATTTTACTAGTAACATTCCTCTTGCTCTCAATGCCCAAAATCCTATTCTAGCATCTGCACTTAAGAGTATCCATTTCTTCACTAGGGAAAATCAAACCACTCTAGTAGACCATATCCAATACATTGCCAATGTCTGTGTTATCCACCAAATTTTTGAACAAGATGTGGTTGTTAGGCTATTAGATTCTTCATTCAAGGGATGTATTTACAATGGTCCGTAGTATGTCGACTTAATAAATTAGAAATTGGAATCAGCTTTGGGGTATCCCTTTGCAGTCAGTTTGGAGAGAAGGAAGATAACCTCTCTTTACTTGAACAATTTAAAACCATAAAGAGGGCTCCCAATGAGCTCATGAAATACTTTAATTTCATATTTCAGATTACATGGGAGGGGATTCCATCCCTGGTGAGACTTACACCTAAAGGTGATTTCCTTTACTTTTTAAGGGCTTTGAATTATGATATTGTTGTCATGATCTAATCTATGGGGTGAAACATTTCGTGGGGCCTATGCATTAGCCATAAGGGCTGAAAATTTTCTAATACAAGTAGGGAAGTTAGCCCTTAGGCTGCATGTTCCCTTTTTTCTAGAAATGCCTCAAGTGCCCCAACCTTTCATTGCCCCTATTCCTGAGTATAGTGCTCAACCCGTTGCCTCCACGTCTTATTCTCCTATGTAGGAAAAGGAGTGTGAAGAAATGAAGGTCTTGATTAGAAATGTGTCCAATAAAGTCGTAGCTTTAGAAAAATAGCAGACGCAAGCCTTTAGAAATAATTCCAATCAAGGGTGTAACTAGATCCATCATCCCTTCATAAATCACTATCCAAATCAAAGATATGGGAAGAATGATAGATGGCATGCTAATGTGCAACTCCTTATTTAGATTGTTTCCCTCACGTAAAACAGTCCAGCGGCCAGTTCTAGTTAAGCACTTGTTCTATTTTAGAACAATTCGGTCCAAGAGATAGAGTGGTGTTTACCTTGTAACATGCCTCATAGCCAGTAAAATTGTGCTAATGCCTTGCATGTGTAGGCCTACATGATTTAAAGTGCTTCAGGTGGTGATCCCTCCACCAAAGTGTGTGTGAACCTAAAAATAAAGAAGTTCTAGAACTTGTTCTGAGGTGAAACTTTTGTTCTTTGGTGTCAAACACTTTTGTATAATCAATCAAGTTATGGATATCCAAAATGGACGGTGCACTTATATGTTGTTTATAAAACAAGATACAAGAAGAGTTTTCTCATAACAAATCATATCAATGTTTTAACTTCCCACTCAAGTGTGAGATACTTCATCATGGGATTAGAAATCAATGAGAAAAGAGTAAGATGGGTGACCAAAATCATGGAGTATGATGTGACTATCAAAGACAGGATAATCTTATCAAAGGCAATGCACTTTATAAGCAACTTGCAGAGGACGTGCATTTTGAACATGAGACTTCATTGTTTTTAGATGAAATCCTCCTACATGTTGAAACTAAGCAGAATGAAGATCTAAGCACACACACCTAGATAAAGGACATGGTCACATTCCTTTCCTCTAGCGCATACCCTTCTGATTTCAACAAAGAAAATATATAGTATCTCGAGGTCACAGATCTATTCAAGATGCACCGATTGTTGGTGTTATCATCAGAAGAAACATTGATGGCATGTTGCTAAGATGTATTGACGGTGCATAGATTGACAAAGTGTTAGCAGAAATTTCATGATGCATTCTCTGGTGGAAACTTCTCTGTCAAAGAAACAATGATGAAGATCATCAAACAAGGATATTTTTAGCCTACCATGTTCACGGATGTGCATATGTGTGTAATGAAATGCAAAGATTGCACTTTCTTTGTAGAAAATAATAAATTGGCAGCACTTCCCCTCTGACTAATCCAAGAGGATCATATTTTTGCACAATGGGGTTTAGAATTCATTGGCATGATCAATCCTCCTTTGAGTGCTACCCAAAATTAGGTGTTGACAGCTATGGACTACTTCACCAAATGGACAGAAGCTCTCACGCTCAAGGAATCAAATGATTCATTCATCCTTGACTTTCTTGAAGGCATTGTAACAAGGTTTGGCATTCCTCAAACCATTATCTCTAATAATGCAAAATACTTCCTTGGTACTAATATTTCTAATTGGGTGCTAAGTCTTGCAATATATTTGAAGAATTCTTCTCACTATTACCCCCATGGTAACGGCTTGGTAGAGTCAACTAACAATAAACTAATCAGAGTTATAAAACAAATAGTAAATATCAACCAGAGGTAGTGATATACTAAGGTCCCACGCACGCTCTAGGAAGACAGAATCACGATGAAGAAGGAAATAGGTACTTCACCTTATAAACTTGTTTATGGTATGGAAGTTATACTTCCTTTATCTCTAGAATTGACTTCATTGGGGCTCGCCTAGTTGTTGGAGTTTGAGGGCACAGATCAATGATAAATCAAAATGGCAGAGCTGGTTGAAATTGAAGAATCGAGAAACTCTACCATAATCAAAATAGAAAAACGTCGAAAGAATCGAAAAATGACCGGCTTGACAAAATGCTAGACCTTAAGATTTAAATTTTTTTGATTTGATCTTAAAATGGGATGCTGATAGAGCCAAACCAGGGCGTCATTCAAAGTTTGATGCACTTTAGAGTGGTTCATATACTATCATTTCCTACAAGGAGGCTAACTCTTTTGAGTTGTCTCACGTTGATGGATGCGTACTACCAATCCCAGTTAATGGGATTCATCTCAAGTTCTTTCATTAAATCTTCTACATCATTGTATATATTAGAGTAGTTTCAATTCCTCCAAGTGCACTCTGTGCACATTGTCCTGTTTGTTTATAGTTATTTCCTTTCGTGCACTCTCTTTTTTCTTACATGATGCCAAGATCTTCTAAAACGTTTTCAGCAGTTTTCCACTCTCATAAAATCCAGATCATAACATCTTCATATGAGAGTAACATTTATTCAGAGTTCAAATAGTGCTTCAAGTGACTTCAGGGGGTAGTTCTTCAAGTTGCAGATTAGCATTTCAGGTTTTCAGGCTCACTCCATGCCTAATGGATGCTTCAAGGCTACTTGATCTCCTTCATCTAGTAGGAAGATGGCCCAGAAAGTTGCCAAACTATTTTCCAAAATAGCTTCCATAGTTATTTTGACAACATACATTTTCATTCTCACTCTAAATTTCAACATTGCAGGTTACGCACACTCTAGTTGTTCTCTTGCCACTTTGGTTGGTCACAATCCTTCCACGTGCCCCGTGTGCCCTTCCTTCTCCATTCATCTATCTCCTTCCATTCTCCCTTTGTGCGCACCCTTTCTGCATGCCCACTCACCTTCCTGCAATTCACATATCCTCCATGTGCACCCCCTTGAGTCGCATTCTAAATTGGCTGAGTCCCTTACATACTTCTTTTGCATTCTTCCCTGGTGCATCTTGCCTTCGTATTTTTCTCATCACATGCTTCCTTCCTGGCTTGTTCCATGTGCCTCTTCTTTTCTTTCCACCACACATTTCTCAATTAAATGCTCGTGCATGCTTTCATACTTATACCCTTTTTTCAAATATACACCTTTATTCACATTTACGTGTACTCCTTTTGCTTGTGTGTCTTTTAATTTCTCATGCCCCTTTCTCGCATGCACATTATACACAACCCTTCCCAGCCAGTCATTATGCCATGTGGCAACCTATCATACTTGATTGTGTAACACACAACCTATCAAAACATGCCAAATTGGTGTCAAATCCTTGTGATGAACCATTGTGTGACATGTGGAAGAAACGACAAAATAAATGAGCAATTTGTTGATCCTTTAGTGAATCAACGTATGCCACATGTCATTGTGTGTTCTTCTTGCACTGTAGACTTTAAAATGTGATAAATTTTGCTACATGACTATGATCTACGTACTCTTGGTATTTTTGGAGAGCTTTTGATGTGGGATAGACTCTAGATCATGCAAAATCATATTTAGACTTTCTTATTTAGATTTGAACACGGAGCAGTGGGAAAATACAACAAACTAGACCTTGTCCCATCAAGAACTTAGATTCATTAGAGCTAGAGGAGAATCCAAAATCGTTCATGCCAAATCCAGGACATAAGTATGAATTTTAGGATACTAATGATTAGCTGCAACACCTCTAGGATTCCAATGCAAATCATCTAGAGGAAGTAATTTTCTTGTTTTTGTTGGTACTTTGGGTGCTAGAATGGAAGGCCAACTTTAGGAAAAATATTTGTGGTTATCCATAGCCATGTTTAATGAAAAATCAGTTACATGCTCTCAAATTTTGAGGAAGGGAAACTAATTCGCCTCGCCATTATCGGGGTTTGTTTGAAGTTTTCCTTATTTTCGGTTAAAATAGGGTAGGAGTAGGTTTGTTTTCGGTGGAAGAAGTGCTTTTACACACTCTGCATGTCTCACTTAGGCATGTATGATTTTACCTTTTGTATATAGTTTTTGTTCGTGGTTGTTCCAACACGGTACACCATGTTTTAGTTAGACCTCTTGGAAAGATCTTATAACAAGAAGAAGCTCACAATTACATAAAATAGTTACAATTCTCAAGGATTTCAAATGCATAGCAAATAAAATTAGATTTAGGGACCAATTTTAATGATTTCCATTCTCTCATCCCTTCAGACTAATCACATTTGAGATTCTAGTGTCCCTTGCAAGATAAGAAAATTCATTTTGGGGGTAACTTTTTGTAGTACTAGTGATAATCCTCATGGCAATCTGCATATTTCCGAACTTAATAAGCAGCTCCCCAAATCCATTCAAGGTCCTCCTAGGATTCAAGTAGAAGATCAACCTCAAATCCTTGTTGAGTTTGTTTCAATTGAAAATATTATGGATTTGTAGGAAGTCCCAACCTTTAACAATGTCCCAAGTAGCATTTCAACATGAGGAAATTCAGTTTAGCAATGGTTCCCAATTGTGTCCCAAATGAACATAAGCTTTTAAGATCTACATTGTTTCTTCCTTTTAAGACATCAATTAGCTCGGTGTTTCACATTGTCAAGAATCATATTTACTGAGCAAGTTGAGGATTACATTCCTAGTCCTAACAGTCAATTTGTAGAGAAGATAAGGAAGAAAGTCCATATTTAAGACAATTTTCCACTCTCACAAAATATTGTAATTTAGAAATCTTGTAAATGAGATGGTTATTTCAAGTAAAGGTTCGAGTCCAGTGGAGTTTCAAGCAGATTTTGGGGACATGATTTACTGATTTGTATCGCTTAGGGCTATCAACAATGACTCTATGCCTAATGGAGGCTTTATGCTACTAGCTAGTCACATCTAGTAGGCAAATGTCCCCGTGAGTCACCAAAATTGCTATCCATTTCTTCTCTCAGGAAAAATGGACAACGTGTAGGATTGGACCCGAAACCAAGCGTGGCCTTCACAATAAATCGGTGTTTCACACGCAAACAACCATGTTTTGGGATTATTTGCAGTTTTTTGGAAGAATTAGATTCATTCCAGGAATTTTTTCCTCTTCTAGGTTTTGAAAGACTCGGTGGTTTCCTAAGAATTAAAAACTAGGGTCTAGCGGACCCACATCTAGCAAAACAAGAAAAATGGATAAAAATGAAACCCACTACTTAAAATCATCTTCCTCATTCCCTCATGGCCCACCGACATAGATAAATTCTAGAAAGACTCAGAGAAAAATCCAAAAATGTAGAAAAATGGGAAAATAACCCATTAAGGGCACTAAGCTGAAAAACAACACGACAATCTCCTCGACGAGAAGCTAAGTGAGCTACATTGGATTAATGGGGTCACAGGTTGTAGATTATCTTGGGTGAGCTCAAGGATCGTGGCGGACCAAGGCACGTTGAGAGACCAACTCGGTGGCATAGCTCGACGAGCTATACAAGGAGCTTCTCAGTTCCCATTAGATGGCACTGCAGGAATAGCTCGAGGGAGAGCCAGGGTGATGGCTTGGTGTGGCGAAAGGGTGGAGGTCACGCGATGCATAGAGGATGATATCGTAGTGAGTTGAGGTGGGTGTAGAGGGTTGCAAATAGAGGAGCTCGGCAAGCTTTCCTAGCTCACCGAGGAGAATAGAACGAAGGGGCAAACGGCCAGCTGAGGGCCAGGATAGAAATTGAGGCCGTGAAGGGCCAAGCTCACGACGAGCTAAAACAGCGAATGGTCACAAGGGACTAAGCATTGTATACGAGGTGAAAGAAAACTAGATTCAAGAAATGCGGCCATCTCAACATAGGGTCTGGCCAATGGCAAGGAACAAAGATCATCTGATGAGCTCATGTGGGAGATAAAGGAGTTTAAACAAGCGGCTTAGCACGGAGAGCTTCTTGCAGCGAAATGTGGGATAGAAGGGGAAGCCAAAGTACTCGGCAAGGTTGCAGATGAGCAGGCTCATGGAATGCACAAGCCGCGACGGAGGTCCCAAGTGGAAGTCGGTCGAGTTGAATCCGAGCCGCTCACCAGCATAATGCAGAGGCCCAGGTGATGGGTGAGTGACTTGCCATGGAATTCGAGGACCTGTAGGGTATTGAGTGCTCGTGGAGGGTACGACACAGAGCTCGAGGTGTCCCAGGATTCGCAGATGTCAGTGAGTTCGCGGGTGAAGTGGTTCGGGCATGAGCCGAAATGAAATCAAAGGCGGGGATCAGATCCGAATTGTGACATGATGAGTAAGGAGCTCGTGAGAAAGTTGGCATGCGGAGGGTGATGAACGAAGGACTCAAGTGTGAGTTACTCGTCAGGTTCAACGGAGGGGTGTTCACAAGTGAACTCACTAATGGATGGATGAAGTTGAGCCATCCGAGAAGGTTGTAATGGCAAGGTGGCCTCAGGATTTTGGAAACCCGGAGTTTGGTTTTTCAAGCATCGAGAAAACTGGGTAAAATTTGGAGGGAGAAGTCTAAAGCGGCGCAACTCCAAAATCTGATGAAAGCGTTTCAGGATTCAAATTCGTGCTCAGATTTTAACTTCAGGGATTGGCCATTTTTGGGCTTTGTTGCGTGTCAGATGTCGGAAGGGAGGTGAATGAGTTGGTACGTGGGAGGAAAAATTTCCGAAGCCCAAAGTCCAAACTTTAAACTTACAGGTTCTCAGAGTTCGGGTTTCTCTGGCACGTTGAGCGATGAACAGTGACAATGCACACAGCATAGAGATCTCCAAATTCCATGGAGACAAATGTCTGAGGTGCTCGGGAGTAGTGCCAAGGTATCAGGGAGTTCGATGAGGCTTGGGGACCGTGCTAATCAAAATATAAAGGGGAGCCCGCCAACGTGAAATGCGTGGAGTGGATTTCAAATATGAGTTAGGGGAGTCATCTATGCTCAAAGCACGAAGCAAGGGCCTAGGAAAGGGCGGCTGAGTCGACCAAACAAAGATTGACGTAGGGAAATTCATCAAGCCCAGCATGTGATGCAAGACGAGTTTGATGCGGGAAGTGTTTTAAAGCTCATCGTCGAGATTTCAGATCTCAAAGGAGTTAAAAACATGTAATGAAGAAGAGCTCACCACTTATCTCATCGAGTGGATTAGAAAGCTGCTCGGTGAGTTACTCGCCCACAACCATGCACATATCAAGAATGCAAAATAACCCCCTTTTTCTTAAAATTTATATAACTTGAGCTCTGCTTATCCTTTTTTTGTAAATTTATAGTCATCGGAAATGGGATTGAGAGCCCTACAAGATGGAACCATCAAAAATGGATTTTTGGAGGATTTGAAACTTCAAAATCTTATAAACTCTCCAGGTTGTGAATAGTGCCAGGTTAGGTGGGGAAGCCATTGGAAACATGGAAGATTACAGAAGACATGGGAAACATGAAAGGCTCCCATAACATGATGTAAGCAATTGTGGTGCCCTTTATGGGTGATCTAATGCTTGGAATTCCAAATTTCCTCCCTCTCTTGCAAATTTCTTCTATAAATTGTAAAGGGGAAGCATTTTTCAAAAAGTTAGACATTTTCTTCTCCTCTTGCTTCCCTCTTCTTCACAGCTAGACTGTTGTGAACTTTTGAGCTACAAGACTTCTCTCTTAATACTTTGTAATGGCAATCTTGCCTCTCCTTATACAATGATGTACTCTGCAAACTTTATGGAGCAATAAAACTATGTTTGTGTTAATATTTCTAACCTTTCATGGTTTTATTGTTTTATCTTTCCTCTCATCATAAATCAGGTGTTTTGTGCATATTATTGTTTCATTATAGGATTCAACCATTGTTGTGTTTATTGGAATGGTGTAATGCATGTGTTTTGGTCTATGGTGCATGTCTCGCCTCTCTCAAGTTCATCCTTCTCCATTTACGGGATGGGGAGATTTTCTAAGACCCCTTTTCTTGGTGCTATCACAACCAATTAGTGTAGGATTTCCCTTTTCATACAATCTTTCTTTCCCCATATCCTTGGAAGTGTTACAATAGGTTTAGTTAGGTGTTTTTCTTGCATTTTTAGTAGGTTTAGCATTAGGATTAGGAAGAGGAAGCCGACATTCTCCGAAGGTCCTTCTCAAGTTCGCAAATCCCACAGCTTGACAGATGGTACCCATGTTACCTAATCACACCGACTTGCTCATTCAAAAGCTAGCGAGTTCAAGGTTTCTATGATTCAATGATAACAAGTATTATATAGCACGCGGTGATTAATTATTTTGTACAAATCCCACCCCTATTATGTTAAATTTTTATTTGATTTTTTGAATAATTTTGTTTGAATTATGTCCTATTTTTTAAAATAAACTTTCTATAACATGTTTGCACATAGTATGAATTAAGTGATGCTTATTTACTTTGTATTTTTACACTAAGGCATTTTCCAAAGCATATATAGTACACGACATGTTATTTATTCTAACACCACTCGTATATGTTACTTCTACACGAATTAGAGGATGCAACGACATTTTTTTGTCGTTCACATATGAATTTTATCACACATGTGGACGTTTCTCGTCATCATGCATGAATCTATGAAACTTGATGGTTTATTTTTTTATATATGTCGCTACCCACATCAAAAATGTATCTTCAAACAAGCATGTAATAGGGGTTTCAGATTGCTCGAAATCGCTTAAAATATCATTCACATGAGCTTCCATGTTGGGTGGCAATTGAAACAAGAATGTCATATTATCCATGTTTTTTAGCGATCCCCACTTAGTTTGGTATGATCCATGGTCAAATTGAGAGGCCAACATCTTGATAAAAAAGAAAGCATTATCTTAGCCTTTGTAATAGATTTGTGTTGCAACTTAGCGAGAATGAACATGTAATACCTCGTATATCTAGCCTTGGTTGGATGCGTAGAATAAGGAGACGTTAGGAGGAGGCACAAGTTTTGAGGGATTTTTTTATCTCTCACCTGAATTAAATCATTACCAAATCTTGGTTAAGCTTTGTTTGCATGTAAGGAGGAGGATTTTTGGAGGCGCCAGTACATTATGAATTTTGCCTACTCCCCCATCCTCCCTGGTAGTGGCCTGTCCTAGCACATGGCCCCACCCACCAAAATTTATTTGACATGCTTGGCGTGGGCTGTGGAAGGAATTTTTTTATATTTTTTTGGGGTCTTGTTCTTACTGGAATGTCCTTTCTAATGCTGGCCACGTGTTGTTTCCCTAGTTTTTTTTTATGTCATGCTTGGACCACAACTTGGGCAGTTAGAATGATTTTTTGGAGGATGGGTTTGGTTGCGTCCATTCTAGAGGGAAGCGAACTATGTAGTTTGGAGACCTGTTGGTTGCATACGGTGAACACAGAGCCATTTAGTAGATCCTTCTTGTGTGTATCCTGTAATCATGGAGATCCCTTGAGGCCGCACCTCTTTGAGGAATTTTTTCAAATAGTCTTCATGCCTCATGGATGCTTCCACTCTATACATACGTGGCTTCTGAAGCTCATACTTCTGCATCTGACAAAAATATGATCTCCATTGTGCTTCGATGGATGTCCATATTCTACCTTAGCATCTGATTTTGACGTAGGCTTGGATGGCGTTGGAGAGGTTGTGGGGTCTGGATTTTCCCCTGATAATCATGTTTATTTGAGGCATTTGCAGCTCATTATTTTGGAGCTCCTTCCCTGGCCGTGTATCCCTGTAGGTGCCAAAACGTAGCCATGAATGGGTAGGAGTGACCAACATGCTGAGGACAATGAATTTTAGAATTTGTTGTAGTTGCTTGAGCCTGGATTCAACGTGCAATCATTGAGGAAGCTCCAATCAGGCATGTTAAGTATAACCCCTGCAATATTCTGCTACTTTTTCATAATTTCTTGAAATGAATGTTTTCTTTTCCTGTAATGGTGTCTTGAATGGGTTATGTGGGTACCTCTGTTTCCTATTATGGGAATAAGGAATAATAAATAAATAAAACAATATAGTTCTTTTCAATCCTCCTTGCGCTACGAGCTAGTTTTAGTGTTTTTCTTTGTGATCTATTGAGAAATGGCTTGGCCAAAGGGCATGGATCACATCTCCCTTACTCTGGGATTCATATCATAAGACATTTGAGTATTTATCTGATGTATATTCTTGGGTTTTCCTTATTATTACGAAATAGATATTGAACAGTTATAGGCATTGTGTTTATTTGTATATATACTTTATTTCTTATACTATCCTTTCAAGAAGCAGTGTATGTGGTTATGACTTTTCTTACTGTATACGAATTTAGGATATGGTAGAATGACTTGGGTTGCAACAAATTCCACTCTTTCATTATAATTCTCTTCTGAGATGAATATCTGCAAATATATGGTTTCATGTGGGATTGTATGTACCGTATAAAAATATAGTTAATATTTACATTATTTGTTGAAGGTTATTGGGAAGGATTAATGACTAGGGTACATACCTTCAGCTATGCATACTTGGTTATTTTTTCCCCCGTATGGATTAGAGAAAACTCACGTATCGGTGTAGTATATATCTACTGTATAAATCTTTTGTGGCTCGAATAGGTATTTCGAATACCCAGATAAGCAAAGGTAAATACATATATTTATGTAGTATCTGTTTATATAGATATTTTGTGTAGCTTCTTAGAGCTGTTAGTGGCTTTTGAATACCCAGAACATGCTTAAGCCTATAAGTGGCTTGGCATTCATGAATATTGTTTCCTAAGCTTGTCATGGATGTCGAATGTCTATATTCATGTCAAATGGATAAAACAATTGCATACTGGTATGAACTGTTGGCATAATTAATACATTGTTATATGTATAACTCGACCTATCGCTTCACGTGGTGGTTACCCGCTAACTCGAATTCTCTCCCCGTATTAATACTCTCGTACATTGTGAATAAACTCATTCAGACATTTACCATTTCTCCTGGTCTAACATTGGTATCAGAGCGGCGTGAAGACGGGAGCGTGGGAGTGAGAAAGGTTTGTCTTTCATTGGTTTCGTGGACTGTTGAAGATCTGTTGGGAACCATCACTTCCCCTCCTGCGTGGAAATTTATTTGAGCCTCTGTCCATTCTCTGCCTGCGTACTGTGCAAATATTTGCTGTTATTCTTTGTTCCTTGTTGGTCGCGCCCTCTCTGCCGAGCATTGGGAGAAGAAAGAAGATTGCCGTTTTTCTATTCATCCCTGCTGCGTGGGAGAAGAAAGAAGATTGCAGTTAGTTGTATAACCGTTTTTTTTTCTATTCATCCCTAAAACGCGTGGAGAGGAGACTCCATTTCTTGCCTGTCTCGTGTGTATTTTACTGTGCGTGGTGTGCGTGGAGTGTTCCTTGCATGAAGGATTTGAAAGCACCTTCAAATGAGTCAGTTACTCCTCCCGATTCACCAGTTCCCTCCCCCACAAATTCAGAAGCGGCAGGAGCAGGCAAAGAAGATTCATCTAAAAACAAGGGCATTATCAGTAGTCCTGTAAATAGTGACGATGAAGATTATGAAGAAAACGGGAATGTCGATGTGGAATTAGGCAAATATCAGTCGGAAAACCCTGATAAAACAGAGAGATTCACGGCTATATTGAAACAGTTTATGCCTGACCAAATGGAGAGATATGAATCTTTTCGAAGGTCTGGGTTTCAGAAGGCAAATATGAGAAGGCTGTTGCAAAATATAACCGCTTCAAACAAAATGAGAAGACCATACCTGTGCGCAGCGACAACATGAAGAATTCTGTTGTTATTCATGTCTGGCAATGTGGCATTGATCATTAAACTGATCCAAGTCCGCCTGCGAGTTATCCCATCAACGACCATTTCTCGGCGTGTGAGGAAACAGCAGTGACCAGAAGAGTAAATAGTCAGGCATGTGAGCGTACTCAGAGGAGGATACCCGTGGTACAAGCCCGCAGTTCAAAAAGAAGAATCCATCACCAAAGAGGGAGAAGAGAGCATGTGACAATGACCACTGACCAACTTATCAGCACTGTGTGGAGTTTGACATGTGTGGCATCGACCGCCGAAACCCCAGGTGTGCGTTGGTAGACTCCTTCCCCCAACATCTTCTCAACTATTGTTCGTAGACCATGCAATACATTAGCAAGCGCATCGTACAAAAGATCAGGAGACATGTGGAATTTGTTTGAATCAAATCGGAACAAAACGAGATTAAGCCCCTTCATTCATTCATCAAATTTGCTATCAAAGATGGACGCGAACAACCAGCCTATGATCCCATGCAACAGTCTGAGAGCATGAAAGTCATGCCCAGAGATGTTAGCAGCATTGCAAGCAACCATAGAGACGTGCCGCATTTGAGAGAACCGAAGAGCATCGGTATCTACTCTTAGCCAGTCTCCAAAACTTGCAATCCGAGGACATAATGGACTGAGTCTTGTTCGACATATAGACGGAGAAGAGTTGTGTCGATCCAGATGACAAATGCGAGATTAAATGCCCTCAGGCACATCTGTGGCGCACCACACGAGCTTTCGAGCTCACTTCTTCATCTATTTTTTCTACAAACGAGAGCACATCTGTCGCAGAGATTCAAGAAAATCCAGACAAAGTCCTTGTTGCAAGAAGCAAATAGGACATGTCATGACGTAACAAGATGATGAATCTGGGGTAGATTTGTAAAAACAATGTATTAAGGGGGGGAATGTTGGCATAATTAATACATTGTTATATGTATAACCGACCTATCAGTTACAGGTGGTTACCTGCTAACTGAATTCTCTCCTGTATTAATACACTCTTCATTGTGAATAAACTCATTCAGACATTTACCATTTCTCCTGGTCTAACATGAACTCATCTGGGATTTGTCTTAAAAATAGATCACCATATTAATTGGTCGCATGAGTTTTCTCTTCCCTTTTATTGTTATGTTATAAGTTGAGTAAATTAATAAATTCTATTTTTCCTTATGTATTGTTCTTTTTATGAATTATGAGGAATTTGATAAGAAAATGTGAAAAATCAATTCCTTTCCTTGGAAGGTAAATTGGGTTAACTGTGAGTTGTTTTCTAAGTCAAGGTAACTTGTTCAATTCATTTATAATACTATGTAATAGTGTTATTCTTTAGTTATTCTTTTCTTTAGAGTTTCACCTCCATGGCACTCATAAATAAAGTTGTTCAAAGTCATGTATTTGCACTCCATGTTCGAAAGGCCTAGTAAATAAAAGCCATGGGTCGTAAGCGGCTACTACTTATTTTGTTTTTTTCATTGAAGGGTCTTACTAGTGTTTGTGTGGGGAGTTGTTCTTAAATGTTTTAAAATATATATCTTGGGTTTCTAGGACCTCTTGGAGTACCTAGATGAAGAGGAGTCTTCTTAAGTCAAACCCCATAAGGGTATTACCTTGTACTCAAAAAAATGTGTGGTTTATGGCCTTCATGAAAGAAATTATGGTGTTGGGTTGAAACCATGACCTAAGAGTGTCTATGTATATTCAAAAGTTAGTTTGGTTAGATTCAATAACTTTTTTTCTATTACATAGAATGTGAGTATAAGAAATGTGTGAGGAGATGGATAGATTATTTGGATGTGTACTATGGTTCGATTTTCCTGAGACCAATCAACACTAGTAGGTTATAGTCCATTAATGATTTCTTACTATTAAGTTGTGTTTTTATCATCTTCGGGATGGAATCTTAGTGGTCATAGCATTCTTTATTGATGAAGGAATGGCTTCAAAGGTATTGTTGTGTGTTTCATTCAAATGAAAATATGTTGATTGAGTGGTTTGGATCCTTATTAAATCTTGGGTTATTCATTTAAAATGAGGGTTTGGGTATTAGATTTCAATGACATAATCCAAAGGATTACATGATTGAAATCTCAATATGTTGAGCCCTTTTTGTTTTAATCTATAAGGTCTTGCCTCGATTATTTGAGATATCGTTCTTACTAGAATATTTGGCTTCCTTATTTTTTGGATGGCATAAATATTTATCTCGTGCGAAGAATTTTGATTAGCGGTTTGTGCTTGATCCATTCTTGAAATAGAATATTCCTTTCATGATATTTTTAAATGTTAGCTTACTATTGCATTCGGTAGTCCTAACATGCTCATTTCTCGCGAACTGACTCAAGTTAATACTTGTGCAGATGGATTATGCGAGTAGATAAAAGGAAAGAGTTCTAAAGGTTTCATCGTTTGATTTATGAATTTCCTTGTACGAATGTCAAATGTGTTGTAAATCTTGCAATGGTGCTTGTAAAGGAGTTTCGAAGGCCTCTTGCCTTGGATTTTTTGGTATTTGTGAAATAAAGTTGTCTTGTCCTTTTGTAGAAAAGACTTGTAATTATTTTTGTGAGGAATAAAACTCGATCATCACCTTGTTATGTGTACTTTCTTTATGATATTATTTCATTCATAAAAATGTTGTAGCATGGTTGACCAATTTTTTTACCTTCTTGTTCTCATCCAAATTCAATCGAATCTTTTGACACCTTTGGTTTGTGTGCTGTTGAATAGAAATGTTATAACCGTGTTTAGCTCTCTTGATTCATAATGGTAGTTTCTTCTTTTGAGTCTTAAAACTTTCTGGTATATAACCCCCAATGGTCTTGGCATCAGTGCAATTCTATGTATATTTTAGTGGGTGGTAATCTTTTTTCTAAAGTTAATCAAAAATACAATAAAATGAATACATAGATGAATAAATGAATAAGATAATAATGAAGTTGTGTTTTTATAGGTAAATTTAGGAGTCCTTAATTGGAAAGAAAGGAGTTTTCTACCAGTGTAAAATAATCCACCCTCACTAACCTTAAGCTACATATTAAACCTTATCCCCTTTGTCGAACCAAATCAAGAAAATGCTAAATGAGGTTGTTACCCAAATCTTGTTGAACTCTTAAGTCTCTTTAAAAGACTAGTTAATAACTAAGGAGATCATGATGATGAAATAACTTGACCTTTTCTCTCTAACCTTTGCCATGGTTCTTTGTAATATTCTCTTAAGCATGGTTAATTGTTGATCCTTGCACCAGGAGGTTGTATTTCCGAACCTTAATGGTATTCCACTCTAGTTGGATCTTGCACTCATCGCCTTGTGTAATGAAGGTCTGGATCAAGATTTTGTAGCTTGGGTATGATTAAGCAACCTTGTGAGAGATGGAAGGTGTCCCTTTTGATCAAATGATTTTATCCAGTTTTGCCAGCCTTTAGATGAACCTCATTCCGAAAACTTGTTCTCAAGCTAATTATTCAATAGTATAAAATTAATAAGTTCACCTTTGTAAGAAGAAATGCTCAATTCAAACCTGAATCTTCTAGTTCGTAAAGTCAAGCCTTGAAAGACATTTTTAGCAAAATGCATAACCTTAAATGATTTTACACCATGGGGTGCACTTAACTGAGACTGTGTATTGTGGTTGGTCTTTTTTCGTGGTGCCTTGTCAAAGAGAAAAGTGAACTGTCCTTGATGGGTGTTGGATGTTCTGTGTTCCCTATGTGGTCATAGTTGTGTCAGGTTGTTTGAAGAGTTAGTTGTAACCTTTGTGTCCTCCTGTAATGTCGTTCTATACTTTGAACAAGTCAAAAAAATATCCTATATTTTTCTATGTTGTCTTGTGTGTTTTGAAGGTGGATGTTACAGAACATAATGTAGCTACCATTAGAGGAGAGATTTGTAGAGAGCTACATTATAGGAATGATGAGGCCTTTTCCGCGACATGGAGAAATATCAAGATAATACAGTGGAGAAAATGTAGTAGATGTATTTTGTATGGGAAGAATTTGATTGGTGGAATAGGTGCAAGTCATGTAAGCTTTTAATTATAACATTTTTTTCTTACTTTCCATCTATGTCTTTTTCTTATCTAGCAAATTAAATGTGATGCAACCAAAATAAATGGCACCATCAAAAGTAATGTAAAAAAATAAAAACCTCATTCGAAAAATAGTATCTTCCCTTTGTCCATATGTCCATCCCCCAAGGGGCCTCGATTATCAATGACTATGTCTTGCATCGCTTGTTATTTTACAATTTCTTGATATTAAAACTGAAAATTATTCCCGCAAAGTACTACAAGAAGAAAGCATTGTGGTTGAGTTTTGGACTTGGCCTCGGTTGAATTCTCACCATTTTTATTTTTTCCCCTTTAATCTCACATTGCGACATGAATAATGCACACATGGTTGAGATGACTAGGTGAAGCACATGTAACATATTTTATTTGTGTAGAAACAATCATGCTTTTTCAAATAGGTGTGGGACATATGATTATATGATTCCCTCTAAATTTCCAACATTACATTTATGTATACGTCTAATCTATCAAATTAGACGATTTCCAATTAGTAATCCTTAGTGCTATGAAACGAAAAAATAACAAGCTTGATTGATGAATAAAATCCACCTTTCGCTATTCTATCTATCTCTTGAAGGCCTCTCCTCTTTTTGGTCGCTTAAAGCACCGACTGCACTCATATGAATAAAGCAAGTTATTTTGACATGATAAAATAGAGCACAAAAAATAGACAATATTTGGGTGGGAACATTCTAAACTGTAGTGCGTGACATGCATGTATTTATTTCCCACCATTTTAGTTCCGGAATTCCTTTCACATATTTTCCTTATCTAACAATTTAAACATTGTCCACTTGACACCCTTGACGCTGAAATAAAGATACAGTAACCCTAATTTTATGGTAGTCATTATGTTGTTGCCACTAGAAACAACGTAGCACATGCCATCGACTCTTTATCAAAACTTCAACATCATATCTTCTACAAATCTTAACTTTCATCTCTTTGTTACATGCTTGGAATGAATGTATGGGTTTCAACTTTCTATTAAAACTTATTTTATGTTGTTTCTTATCTTTATTAGGTTGCATCCACAATTGATTACTTCCCACATGTTCATTTCCAGCTTTTCTTTTATGTCATCATGAAGTATCTCAAAAACATTTATGTCGTGCAATCATAAACCTTGATTTTTTGACCTCGACCGACAAATATTTTCTACTCGTCACTCATATGGCCATTCGATATGTGAGCTCAACTATTGATGGCTTTTTGTACATTAGTTGTTTCCGGGATTCGTTTGAGCTCATAACTAGAAAGGGGGGTTACAAAGGGCTACAAAAGTAAACCATCATCACTAGGTTTTTAACTAGAAACTTATTGCAATTCCCTTAATTTTTATTTTGCACCCTTTAGTCAGAGCGAAATCACATTTATGAAGTTGAGCACATTTACTAGATTGTTGGAGGGTTGATTGTAACATTGTTTCCTCGTTCCATTTTGCCCACCCATGCACTTCTCCACCCTTTAACACTTCTTGGCCTTATGTGGACATTAATATCTAAATTAAATTAAATTAAACTTGTTCCTTTTCCGTTGTCTCTCTCCCTCCAAGTTGACTATTTCGATATATCTGCTTCCATCTTTACATCTTAGGTGTGATTGCTAGTATTTAGCTCTTCGCATTATCTAACAGCATCAATGCCTACTCATTACCGTAATGGCTCTGAGTGACTTCCATATTATGTAATTGTTTCCTAACATTCAAGTGTTCCGCTGTTCCTCTTTGCATGGCCGTATCTACACTCGTAACATCAATACCTAATCGAGTTTAACGGTTTTTTCGCGTTGACGAGGGAGATTGTTTTAACGCTCCCTACGCGTAGCCCGTAAAACTAGAGTCAAATAATGATTCTAACCAGTAATCGCAATGCTCTGGTCGCTTCAAAGAATTAATATATTCAACACCGTCTCTACAGAACATTACCCTAGTAAATTCAGCGCGTCGCCAACACGCCATCCGACTTTGCATGCTAAAAATGTTGAACATGTATTTTTAACTCATATCCTATAAATACAATGGCGCTTTCATGGATTTTATTACTTGCAAACTAACCTCACTCATCACATACATGAATTGATAATTTCGAAACAGCATTGTGAAATTCTATAATGTTTATACTTGTTCTTGTTGTTGTATTCAACAATATATGTATCGTCCATTATGTTTAGGCTAGATTCAACCTGCCAAATTCCTTTCCTCCAACTGTGGAACAGCTATTATATTCCTGTCCTTCGCATCCCCACTGCAGAGGCCATTCTAAGGATCCTAGATGCTGCCCACATTCTAACAAGGCTGAGTTAGGGAATCAGAATTGGTCATATGGACAACGTTCTAGTCGTGATCATATGGCTAATGATAACAATAATGACATTCCACTTGAACGCTCTAATTCAGTTTTCCAGCCTAAAGATAAGAAGCTATCAAATTCATGTCCTTCACATCCCAGTTGCGAGGGAAATTCTCCAGACCCTAGATGCTGTAAAAAGGCTGTGCTAGGAGATCAGAACTGGTCAAATGGACAACGTTTAATTCGTGGTCATATGGCTGATGATAACAATTTCGATATTCCACTTGAACGTCCTAATTCAGTATTTCAGCCTCGCCACAATCACTAGGACACACTCTTTTTATTATATTCCATGTCAATCCATGGAGACTGGAAACCATAAACCACAGCCATCAATTGGCATGGAAGATACGTAAAGTTACGTTGGATACCTCTTGTGTTAAATAAAACCACAGCCATCAATCGGCATGGAAGATCTTTATTTGGTGAAGATATAGATGCTCATGGATCTCATCTTTCCAATATTACGAAGAGTTTATCAATGGTATAAACATATTTGTATCTTCAACATTTTTAAATTAATCATAGGTAATGTTAGAGAAAAATATAATATTTTAAAGAAAAATACAATATTTTATACAAAGTTGCTTGTAAGTCCGATTTACATAAATCATGTAGGTGATAGGAATTCCATCTTCAAATAAAGCATCATTTTTTCGAAAAAAAAAAATACTCTTAGGTAACTTCAATGTTTTGTGAAGCTGAGTTGTATTTGGACAAGATCTACCAATTCCTTCATAAAAAGGAAAAATAAACATTTTTCCAAAACAAATTGAATAAAGTATTAAATATTTTTTTCTTTAATTATACTCCCCTTTACTAACTACAAGAGTGACATTATAAAAAATACACTAACCATTTAAGGTAACAATACCAACAAAATTATATGAGCTCATAAATAAGCATTCTTTATATTTACATGTAAAACTATTATAGTACTTTTTTATGTGTATAAATGAAATATATGTTACTATATAATAATATCATGAGTATATCAATATTACATTTTTAAATAAATTGTTTTAAATTGAAGTACTAAAATTATTTGACAAATTGATCAATATTAAAATTTCAAATTAATTATTTTAAATTTAAATGCTAAAATTAATTGACGATAAAAAAATTTAGATTCGATGCCCTTCATTAATAACATCCGAAACCGCCTAGAATGCCTAAGGGTTAATAGTCTTCGCCATTCAAACTACAATCCATGATTAAAATGAGGTGAGATACTAAAATGAGCAAAACTCACACTAATTAAATTCAAACTCGAATTCGTTTAGCTTGCCCAGAACAAAATCAACATGATTGAGAAGCTATAATTGTAGAACATTCAAAGGTCTAACGATTAGAAATGAGGATCATGTGATATGGTGTTGTTCTTTTAACAACACAATTAGTCTTCATTATTGATTTATTTAAAAGTTTTATTTATATTTAATAACAAAATACATTTAAATTTTATATTTTGTGAGATTTTTATTTGTGTCATTTTGAGTTTTGTATATATACATAGGTAAGTACGGGAGGGAGAGAGATGCAATAATCTCAAAGAGTCCGAAATAAAATGAATATTTTTATTTTGTCGTTTGTAATCTAAAAGCAATTTGTACGTTCACTTTGTATTTAAGAAGGTTTTAATTTTTATTTTTTCCACTTATTATTAAAAAAATCTTTATTTTTTTAATTTTTGTAAGGAACATGTAAATATTGTGTATAACATAAGTATTATACTAGCAATCGCATGTGTATAATGTCATGAACAACAAACGGTATATGTTATTAGATTTAGAGGGATAGTTATTACTTTTGTAGTTGATGTTGATAATGGGTGTGATCTGATTTTCTATTAAAGCCAAAACAAATGTTGCAAATTACATTGGAAGGGATGTTAAATAATAGTTAGTTGTGTAATAATCGAATGCAAATGCAAGTGAGACATGTAAGTTAACACTCACTTTCAAGAATGTAGTGAATGTGAAGTGTTGACATCAAAGTAGATTGAAAGAACGACTAAGTGCCTTACATATTAACTCTCCAAGAAACATAAATGAGACAAAATATGCAAGCATATATAAACAAAGCTTAAATGGTTAGGGTGCATTATAGAGTGCTTTAGTTCTCTCTTCATCGGGCTCGTTTTGTAGGTGTGGACATGATTGAGAAGTCACAGACTTATGTAGTACCACCTGTTGTAAAAATCCATGCAAGTCATGCAAAAGAACGATGCATTGTTTGATGACATACAAATGCAGAAATATTCAAAATCAATAAACTATATACAATTGAAATGCATGTGGAGTTATAATGAAAATTACGCGTAAGAGGTAAAATTTTGGAATCAAAATTGCATATGTTGCTAAAGGAAAAGAAAATTAGTTGTATGGAAAAATATAGTACGTTCATAAAAGTATAAATTGTGGCTTCATGGTAGTCTCTCTTAATTGCTTTATTTCGGGAGAGAGGAACCGTATATGCAAAGCAAGAATCTTGATCACAATTTCTATCAATGGCATTGTCTTGTTGATTATGTCCTTCCTCATTATGAATAATACATGATTGAACTTGCAGAGATTGTTGTCCTTCAAGTGTCTTTTATGTACTATCACATTTCACCTTTTCTGCATGTGTTATTTCTTCTGAAACTTTTTCATTATAGGGATTCTCTACAGTAGGGGCATTATCTTCCTCCATTGGATTTGTTCCTTGTAACCGAGTTTCAAAAAAAGAAAATATATTATCTTGAGAAACTTCTAATGCATCACCCCTTTCAATACACTTATATTTTATAAGTAAAGGACTTGATCCCTACATCCTCATACAAGGCTATGGGGTTTTTTGAACCAAGCTCAATTTTTTTATTAACATGTTGGCAAAGTTCTTTCCAATTACCTATAACAAATAATGCAACATGTTGTAGAATTGTTGTTGTTCAGATATCTTAGTTGTATCATCATTTATATCATTTCCTATATTTTTATTTTCTTCAGCAAGCTCTTCAGTATAGGTTTCCATTATTGAAGGGCCCGCATCTTCCTCCATCAGTTTTTTTCTTTTGGATCCAGTTTCAAAAGAAGAAAATGAATTTCCCTAGGAAATTTTGATGTAGTGGAATAACCCCTTTTATTATGTCTTTTCATTGTAGATTTTCTCCTTGCATTTTAAGACAAAGTGGTAGGAGTTATTGAGTCAAACACATTTAGTTGACTAACCTATAAAATTGAAGAGAGGTAAATGAAAGAAAATTATATGACTAAAGCATTGAATCTTGTCCAATGACGAATGAGCTCAAATTTAATTTCAAATTTCATCTTCAAATAAAGTGTAGTAAGGGATGAATGGAAATTGGGGAGGTTTGTTTTTGTTCACCAAGACACTTCATTTTCCTCATGTTTCTTATTCTGATCCACATGATTTGATTTCACTAAATCATTTCTTTGAATTACTTCAAACAAAGCATTAGCGACAAATACTTTCAAGATTGAAATAAGAGCATCCGCCATAGCATTCATTTGATTTATAGGTATTCCATGTTTCTTGCACAAATTATGAATCTCTTTCGCAAGAAAGGCTATGATAATATAGAATTTCCATCTATGTTTCATCCTACTTACAATTATGGAAGACACAAATTATAAGATCTGGAGAAATGTAGCTTTTGATAGGCGGACACGAGAAGATTGTATGTATTGCTATATTAAAATGATACAAAGTGACGCCTTTAAATAGGTCATGCAGGGAGGAAGCGAGTGAAAGAAACAAGCAGTTATGAAACTGTTCGTTAACTAAAATGTATTAATTAGCTAACATTCCCCCTTAATACATTGCTCTTACAAATGTACCCCCTAAACAAATCAAACTTCACCTTGCGAGAGGCTTGGTGAGAATATCTGCAACCTGAAAATCAGTAGGGCAAGATCGAGCTGAATTTGGTGGTTCAAGACTGCATTCACGAATGTAGTGACATTCGACCTCAATATGCTTTGTTCGTTCATGGAAAACAAGATTCTTCACAAGCTTCAACACACCTTGATTGTCGCAGTGAATGATGGGAGGTTTCTCTTCAGGAATCCCTATATCTGCAAGAATGCGACGTAACCAAATTGCTTCGCACACAGCTCCTCGTGCGTGCAATGTATTCAGCCTCAGTGGATGAGAGAGCAACAACAGTTTGCTTCTTGCTAATCCACGAGATAGGTCCAGATCCGAGATGAAAAAATATCCTCAAATGGATTTCCTATCATCAACGGATCCTACATAGTCCGAGTCCAGATATCCTCGTAAGAATAACTCGAGTGTTCTTCGATACTCCGCACCAAAGTCAACAGCACTACCTCGGACATATCTCAACACATGCTTTGCTGCTATCCAATGACATTTCTTCAACTCCTGCATAAATCTGAGATAGCTCACTGCAAAGCAAAGATCTGGTCTAGTATAAGTCAAGTAAATGAGACTCCCCACAAGCTTCCTGTAGTGAGTGCCATCTACCTGTGGTGAATCCTGGAATCTAGATAATTGCAAACCTTTTTCCATAGGTGTGGACATTGGTTTATGATTTGACATTCCATATTTTTTCAGGAGTGTCTTGGCATATTTCATCTGGGAGACGAAGATATGATTCTTCTTCTGCCATATCTCTAAGCCAAGACAATAGTGAAGTAACCCCAAATCAGTCATGTCAAAGGATTTCTTCAGATCATTCTTTACATCATCTACAAGATTGTCAGAACTTCTGTGATCACAAGATCATCTACGTACAAAACTAGAATGAAAATCTCTGTTCCTACCTTCTTGATATACAAATTTGTATCTGAGGGGCTACGAGTGAATCCATGCTACAATAGGTGATCATCAATTTTTATATACCATGCCCTAGGTGCTTGTTTGAGTCCATAAAGAGACTTTATCAGATGACATACCTTGTGTGGTTGATGCTCGTCTACAAACCCTTCAGGTTGGGCCATGTACACTTCTTCTTTTAGATCACCATTTAGAAAAGCACTCTTGACATCCATCTGCTGAAGTTTCCATCCATTTTGTGCTGCCAATGCACAGACAACTCTGATGGTTTTGATCTTCGCAGTGGGTGCAAAGGTCTTGTCATAGTCAATTCCTTCTTCTGAAGAGCATAACCCTTTGCAACAAGTCGTGCTTTGTGTTTGTCGATTGAACCATCTGCCTTATATTTTGTTTTGAAAATCCATTTGCAGCCAATGGATTTCTTACCTGGAGGCAGATCGACAAGTTCCCACATCTCGATTCTAAATTAGGGAATCATATTCAGCATCCATATCCTGTTTCCACTGTGGTTGGTCTAATGCCTCACGAATAGTGTCAGGTTCGGTGCTCTCAACAACTGAACTCATGAGTGTAAAATTTACCTCATGTCTATCTTGACTTCGTGTTCTAACTCCCGTAGAAGTACTAGAAGTGAGTTCAGGTGTGCATCCCTAATAGTATTCTGGACCCATTTCAGATGTTGGTGCTGCTGATGTGAAGATGTGTTTTCCAGTGTGCCAAGATCAACGAACAAGTCTCCACTCAGCTCTTCTTCTCTCTGAGAAGAATCATCTTGCTCATCATCTGGATGTGTGAGCAATCTATGTGATGAGGTCGGTACTGGATCTCCATTGTGTGGCAGGGAGTCAAAGGACGACTCATCACATACCACATCTCGACTCTCGTAGATCTTCTTCGTCTCAGGATCCATGAGACGATATGCCTTTGAGGTAGTACTATACCCCAAGAAAAGACATGGAAGTGTCTTTGGATCGATCTTCTTCCTTCTCTTATCTGAACATGCATATATGCAGTACAACAAAAAACTCTCAAATGATGAATAGAAGGTTTATGACCAGTCCATACCTCTTCCTGTCTTGTTCTGCAAGATCTTCATGGGTGCCTGGTTGAGTAGATACACTGCTGTCTGGACTGCTTCTGCCCAAAACTGATCCTCCAACTTGGCGGTCGAGAGCATACAACAAGCCATCTCCATGACAGTCCTGTTGTGGCACTCAGAAATCCCATTTTGTTGGGGTGTGTAGGGTGCAGTCAAATGTTGTTGAATGCCATGCTTCAGGTATGCTAAGAACTTCTTTGACACAAATTCCCCCCCTCGATCTGAGCGGAGGAGAAGAAGAGGCTTCCCAGAATAGCCCTGTGGCTTGCTAGTAGAAGGTTTGGAAATTTGCAAGTGCCTCACTCTTCTTCCAAGGAAATATACCCACATTTTCTGTGAGTAATCATCAATGATGAGCTGAAAGTACACAAAACCTTGAAAGCTAGCTGGCAGGGGTCCACACAGATCGGTGTGAACGCGACTGAAGATGCTCACAGTAGAATGATAAGAGCTCTGCTTGAATGGACCTCTATGTTGTTTACCCGCAAGACATCCTCGAGCAAACAGGTAAGGAATGGGAGAGTGGAGGAAGCCCTCTTACCATTTCCTTCGCACTGAGTTGATGCAGAGCCCGGAGAAAGATGACCATATCGAAAGTGCCATAGTGTGGGACTCTGCCATTGATGCAGAGAGAGAGCAATGCTAGATGAAGTGACCGCATCCAGTGTAAATAGATGGCCCTTCATAAATGCTTGAGCAATGACTGACTCTCCCTGGGAAATGATGCAGGACTTGACCCCTTTCTCAACAAAGAATTCAACCTGCATTCTATGGTTAAGAAGTTGACTTACAGACAAAAGATTTGAAGTCAAACCTAGAACATATAGCACCTTTGTGAGTGTACATCTTCGTGTTCCAAGAGGAATGATGACATCACCAATCCTTGCCACAATATACTCTTGATTATCTGCAATGGTGATCCGATCTCCAGTGGGCCGGTCACTCAGAGTATGGAACAACTTCTTGTTGCCAGTCATGTGTTTGCTGGCACCTAAATCAATCAACTAGACATCTTCTGACGGATGCGAAGTCTGTGAGACTAGAACAATGTCAGAATGAGTCGTGTTTCTGGTACCTCTTCATTGGAGGTGGCATCCTGATGAGCAAAATGTGGCCCTTATGCCTTTGATTATGAGCACGCCATCGGGATTTCTTGGAATATCCTTGGCCAAGTGCTCTCTTCACCAGAGTTTCCATACTTGCGGCCATGTAATAATAACGGTTTCGCTCGTGTGTGTATCCATGGAGCAAATGTGGCACCACCAATCCACCTTGTGATTATGCTTTTTTGGGGTGGCCGAAGATGGTCACGAGCATGTTGCTTTCGATTTTGGGGCTGATTGCCTTTAAGGCTTATGTTTTTTCCTCGTGATGAGAGCCTTGTTTTGAAGGCTTCTTGTACATTTTTCATGGCTTCTTCCTCGCTGGAGATAATTCACCAGTGGTGGCAAAAACTCACCTCTTTGAGTGATTGTCAACGTGGTGATCAAAGTGTCCAAAACCGTGAAGGAAGAGCTCATGGGTGAGTGGACAAGCAACTTGTCATCCACTCGGTTCACCGAGTGCAAAGAGTTCTGCACGTAACTCAGCCACACGCCGTAAGAAAGGCTTCTACTAATTCGCCATCATGCATACTCATCGTATGAAGCTTTGTCTGAAGTTGCAACTTTGTCGTCAAATTCTTAGCTTCGTAGATGGTACACAATGCGCTCCATGCCTGAGAAGAAGCAGTTGCTTCCCGAATGTATGGCTGCACCTCATCAGAAAGACTCAGGGTGATGAGCATTAGTACTTTTGCATCAGCCTTTTCATATTTTTCCAATAGATCAGCGTCTGTGGGAGGGGCGTTTTTGCAAAAATGATCCCCCAAAGATCTTCAAACTGAAGAATCATCCGCATTTTGGTTTTCCATGCGGCGAAATTTGGCCCTTTCAAGAGTTGGGCATCGGATAGCAATATTTTTGGAGCAGACATTTTCAAAAACTCAAAAATGTATTTTATTTATTTATTTATTTTCAAAAATGGCTACAATGCTTACTGAAGGAATCTATCCCAAAGATGGGCTCTATAGGCTCATGTAGTGAGACACCAACGCTCCTGTGGGCGTTCTATTTCACGTTCATCATCTGCATCATAACCATGTTCAAGTTCTACATGAATCCACCGTGCTTGACATCGAACGTCGAACCAAAAATATTCCAACAGTCCTCGGCGCACAATCTCGTCAAAGAGAATGTTCCCAGTGTTGTGTAGCTCGTTGACCAAGGCAAAGAACAACCCAGTGGTGTCTTCATTGTCATTCAATGCCCAAATATTTGGTGCATTGCTCGCGGTGCTTTGTGCATCAGAAATTTGAGACATACACGCACACACTATTTCAAAATTTGTAGGCTTTCTTCACTTGGTTCTACAGCTTTAATGGAGCAAAGAAGAACATAGAAACAGGGCTCTAAGGGCTCTGCCAATGTCTCTTTTATCTTCTTCTTGTCTTCACTGCAAAGAACTCTTCTTGTCACCACAAGATCACGACTAATACTCTCCAAGGCACAGGACAAATGGGACAACTTCCACCACTCTACTCCTTCACGCACGCACAAGAGGGACAGACTTAGTCTCCACGCACTTACTCCACATTTGAAGAAATGGTGGTCCTCCACGCTCTCCTCGCACTCACGCACAAGAAAAAAACACAAATGTGGAACAGCACCTCCATCCTTCACGCGGGATGCACCCTCCTCCTTCCACGCGCATGCAACCTCCTCCTTCACGTGGGACAGTAACCAAACTTTTCTCCTTCACGCACCACAAGATCCTCCATGCACCAAATGCACTTGAGGACTCTTCGATGGGGCACTCTCGACTTTGCTCGATACCAATGATAGGCACTCCAAACATTTTATGTATTGCTATGTCTATTAAAATGATACAAAGTGACGCCTTTAAATAGGTGCGAGGGAGGAAGGACGAGTGAAATAAATATTATGAAACTGTTCACTAACAACTAACTAAAATGTATTAATTAGCTAACATTTAACTTCTCAATATGCCTTACCCATGGATGTTGTGTGACTAAGTAAATCAACTCAAAGCCAACAACTAAACTATCCTTGATCCTAATCCTACATATTTAGTAAACTAAAAAATGACATGCAAAATCAAAAGAGTTCATGATTGATTAATCATTAAAAGTGAAACTCTTCCAATAGACAATAACTAGTCATTGAAAGTTCTTTGTTATAAACAAAAAATGTAGAATAATAGTGTGAGTGCTATTTGTGATTATTTATTGTTAAGCCCACATAACCATGAATAACTATTTTTGAAGGAAATGCAAGGAATGATTCTATCTAACTATCAAACATTCTTCTCCCTCTACAAAATTGTACATTTTAGTATATTAATATATTCAAGAAAGACATCTACCATTAAGAGCTGAAAATGTAGTTCTTGAGGCTCCTGAGGAACATGTAACTAAGGAAATGTGGAGGGGGCTACCACTCTTAGTTTTTGTGCAATAGTAGTTCATTGAAATGTTTGAGGTGGAAAAACACTAAGGATATAAATATTCACCTTAAAATGTAAAGAAGGGATTTTTTGCCCTGATAGTTTGAGAAGCTATTAGAAAGGCGAGGAGGTGGGTTGGGGCTGGAGGATGCAGCATCCTCTCATATTATAAGGAATTATTTTCCCCTAATAACAACTTCTCCCTATATTACAATTTTTATATAAAATTTAATATAGTAGAAAATTTGATGTTACACTCATAACATTTTACTCTCAAATCACTTTGAAATGTTCTTAAGCACCCTTTATTGAAATGCCAGAGCCCCACTCTAAGGGACTATTTCCTAAGAAGGATAAGGGGAAATCAACCTCCTTTGTTCATTATGTCTGAAAATCTAGAAGCAAAGTTTATTAGTTATTTGATGGTTGAAAATGTCTTTCGGTAGTGAGAATATATAGGGTGGAATCCATATGGTAGAAAAATTGAATGAAATTCTCATAAACTCCTAGTAATACCCCTACACCCAACATATTAGATCAGTTCTTGCTATGATTTTGGTCATAGAAATGCTTGATGTTGTGTGTGTAATGTCTTTTATCATTCCCTCTAAAGTCTTCAGTAAATTATTTGAAGAACGTAATGATATAGAAGTAAAAAGTGAATGAATTTCTCATAGACTCGATTAATACACACACCCAATATAATTTTTAGTGCTTGGGTACAATACTATTTGCATAAATGTTTGATGCTAATATTGAAGTCAAAGAATGATTCAATGTATTCAATTCAATGTATCAAACAAAAGAGCAGAGCCCCATATATAAAGATTGCGTTGGGAGGAAGGAGGATAGTCATAACTATCCATCAAATACATAACAACAATGTACTAAACTAAACTAATGCTAACATTCCCCCCCTTAATACATTGTTTCTACATATGTACCCCCTAAACAAATCAAACTTCACCTTACCGAGAGGCTTGGTGAGAATATCTGCAACCTAAAAATCAGTAGGGCAGTACTGGAGCTGAATTTGGTGGTTCAAGACCTATTCACGAATGTAGTGACATTCGACCTCAATATGCTTGGTTCATTCATGAAAAATAGGATTCTTTACAAGCTTCAACACACCTTTATCGTCATAGTGAATGATGGGAGGTTTCTCTTTAGGAATCCCTATATCTGCAAGAATGCGACATAACCAAATCACTTCACACACAGCTCCTCGTGCGGCGTGGTATTCAACCTCAGTGGATGAGAGAGAAATAATTTTTGCTTCTTGCTAATCCATGAGATAGGTCCATATCTCGAGATGAAAACATACCCTGAAGTGGATTTCTTGTCATGAATGGATCCTACATAGTTCGAGTTTGTATATCCTTATAAGAAGAACTGAGTGTTCTTCTGATACTCCAGACCAAAGTCAACTATACGTCAGACATATCTCAACACATGCTTTGCTACTATCCAATGAAATTTCTTTGGCTCCTACATAAATCTGGTGAGATAGCTCACTACAAAGAAAAGATATGGCCTAGTATAAGTCAAGTAAATGAGACTCCACACAAGCTACCTGTAGTGAGTGCCATCTACCTATGATGAATCATGGAATCTAGATAATTGCAAACCTTTTTCCATAGGTGTGGACATTGGTTTATAATTTGACATTCCATACTTTTCTAGGAGTGTCTTGGCATATTTCATCTAGGGAGATGAAGATATGATTCCTCTTTTGCCATATCTATAAGACAAGACAGTAGTGAAGTAGCCCCAAATCGGTCATGTCGAAGGATTTCTTTAGATCATTCTTTACATCATCCACAAGATTTTCAGAACTTCCTGTGATCACAATATCATCTACGTACAAAACCAGAATAACAATCTCTATTCCTACCTTCTTGATATACAAATTTGTATCTGAGGGGCTACGAGTGAATCCATGATACAATAGGTGATCTTAAATTTTTATATACCATGCCCTAGGTGCTTGTTTGGTCCATAAAGACTTTATCGATGACATACCTTGTGTGGTTGATGCTCGTCTACAAACCCTTCAGGTTGGGCCATGTATACTTCTTCTTTTAGATCACCATTTAGAAAAGCACTCTTGACATCCATCTGGTGAAGTTTCCATCCATTTTGTGTTTCCTATGCACAGACAACTCTAATGGTTTTGATCTTCAGTGGGTGCAAAGGTCTCATCATAGTGAATTCCTTCATGCTAGGCATAACCCTTTGTAACAAGTTGTGCTTTGTGTTTTTGATTGAACAATTTTCTTTATATTTTGTTTTGAAAATCCATTTGCAGCTAAAGGATTTCTTACCAGGAGGTAGATCGACAAGTTCCCACGTTTGATTCTGAAGTAGGGAATCATATTCAACATTCATATCCTATTTCCACTATGGTTGGTCTAATGCCTCACAAATAGTGTCAGGTTCGGTGCTATCAACAACTGAACTCATGAGTGTAAAATTTACCTCATGTCTGGCTTGACTTCATGTTCTGACTCCCATAGAAGTACCTAGAAGTGAGTTCAGGTGTGCATCCCCAATAGTATTCTGGACCCATTTTAGATGTTGGTGTTGTTGCTTGCACATGATGTGAAGATGTGTTTTCCAATGTGCCTAGATCAACAAATAAGTCTCCACTTAGCTCTTCTTCTCTCTAAGAAGAATCATCTTGCCCATCATCTAGATGTGTGAGCAATCTATGTGACGAGGTCGGTACTAGATCTCCATTGTGTGGTAAGGAGTCAAAGGATGACTCATCACACACCACATCTCAACTCTCGTAGATTTTCTTTGTCTCAATATCCATGAGATGATATGCCTTTGAGGTAGTTCTATACCCTAAGAAAAGACATGGCAGTGTCTTTGGATCGATCTTATTCCTTTTCTCATCCGGAACATCTATATATGCAAGACAACCAAAAACTCTCAAATGATGATATAAGGTTTACGACCACCCATACCTCTTCCGGTGTCTGTTGTGCAAGATCTTTGTGGGTGCCTGGTTGAGTAGATACACTACTTGTATGGACTGCTTCTACCCAAAATGATCCTCCAACTTGGCGATGGAGAGCATACAATGAGCCATCTCAATGACAAAGTCTTGTTGTGTCACTCGAAATCCCATTTCGTTGGGGCATGTAGGGTGCAGTTAGATGTTGTTGAACACCATGCTTTGCTTTAGGTATGCTAATAACTTCTTTGATACAAACTCCCCCTCGATTTGAGAAGAGAGAGAAGAAGAGGCTTCCCAGATTTCTGGTGGCTTGCTGGTAAAAGGTTTGGAAATTAGCAAATGCCTCACTCTTCTTCCAAAGGAAATATACCCACATTTTTCATGAGTAATCATCAATGATGAGCTGGAAGTCTTCAAAACCTTGGAAGCTAGTCGTTAGGGGTCCGCACAGATTAGTGTGTACAACCTGAAGATGCTCCGTAAAATGATAAGAGCTCTGTTTGAACGACCTCTATTTTTTTCCTCACAAGACATCCCGAACAAACAGGTAAGGAATGGGAGAGTGGAGGAAGTCCTCTTACCATTTCCTTAGCACTGAGTTGATGTAGAGCCCCAACAGAAAGATGACCATATCAAAAGTGCCATAGTGCAATGGACTCTGTTGTTGAAGCAGAGAGAGCAATGTTAGATGAAGTAAGCACATCCAGTGCAAATAGATGGCCCTTCATAAATGCTTGAGCAATAACTAAGTCTCCTTGGGAAATGATGCAATACTTGACCCCTTTTTGAACAAATAATTCGACCCGCATTCAATGATTAAGAAGCTGACTCATAGACAAAAGATTTGAGGTCAAACCTAGAACATATAACACCTTCGTGAGTGTACATCTTCGTGTCCCAAGAGGAATGATGACATCACCAATCCCTACCGTAATATAATCCTAATTATCTACGATGGTGATCCGATCTATAGTGGGCCAGTCACTTAGGGTATGGAACAACTTCTTATTGCCAGTCATGTGTTTGTTGGCACCCGAATCAATCAACCAGACACTTTCTGATGGTTACAAAGTCTGTGAGACTAGGATAATGTCTGGATGAGTTACATCTAGAACCTCTTCATCGGAGAAGGCATCCTACTGAGTAGCAATATGACCCTTCCACCTCTGATTACGAGCACGCCATTGGGATTTCTTGGAATATCCTTGGCCATAAGTGCTCTCCTCACTAGAGTTTCCATGCTTGCGACCATTATAATAAAAATTCACAGTCGTGTGCATATTCATGGAGCAAATGTGGCACCATCGATCTACCTTGTTGTTCTACTACTTCTAGGGTGGCCACTATGGTGGCCATGGAGAAGGTTGTTTCTATGGATGTTGCTTTTCTTATTTTGAGGGGCTAATTTCCCTTTTAGAGGCTTGTTGCTTTCTTCTACCTTGTGATGAGAGCCTTGTATTTGAAGGCTTCTTGAACATTCTAAAAGCTTCTTCCTATTGTAGATAATTCACTAGTTTCACAAAACTCACCTCCTGTTGAGTGATGCTCAATGTGGTGATCAGTGTCTAAAACCAGGAAGGAAGAGCTCGCAAGGTGAGTGGGACTAGCAACTTTTCATCCACCACTTCACCGAGAGTAGAAAGTTCTGCGCGTAACTCAGCCACACACCGCAAGAAGGCTTCGACTGATTTTCCATCATGCATACTCATTGTGTGAAGATTTGTCTAAAGATGCAACGATCATCATAGGATTCTTGGCTTCATAGATAGTACACAACACAACCCATGCCATAGAGGAAGTGGTTGCTTCCTGAATGTGAGGTTGAACCTCATCATAAAGGCTCAGAGTGATAAGTATTAATGCTTTTGCATCGTCCTTTTCATACTTAGCCAACAGATCAGTGTCTGTGGGAGGGGCGTCATGCCAGAAATGATCCCCCAAAGATCTTCAAACTAAAGAATCATCCGCATCTTGGTTTTCCATGTGGTGAAATTTGGCCCTTTCAAGAGTTGGGCATCGGATAGCAATATTTTTGGAGCAGACATTGTTGGGTGTTGCACACTACACTTGTCGCTTTAGGATTCTGATCAACGTAGGATTATTCTCTACTTCAGATATGCAGCCAAATGCTAGACAAAACTAGTCGCAATGCACACCACATCCACACATTCCAACGCCAACAATCAACAGTCTTCAAATCACCACATAATTCTTCTTTCATGAAAAAGAAATACTGCCATGTTTCGCTTTTAGGAAAAATACAAAGAATAAATTTTTCTTTGCTTCCAACGCAGTAACAGATCACTGCACACTAACATCCACTTCTCCAAAGACATGTCCAGTCAACTTTCCACGTAGAAATGGAGTTGTGATTTCTCCTTCAGGTAGGTCTCCTATACACAGGTCGTCAATCACTGGATAAACTTCCACGCAGGCCCTCCCCATGTGCTCAGGTTTGGTCACTGGCTAAAGAATTAATGCCATGCCACAGGTCCTAGATAACTCCAAACAAATATGCCAAAGAGCCACGTCCAATAGTATCTAGGTTTCTAATGCTACAGGTTGCTTTAGTCTTCACATGCCAAAAGAGAAACTCTGCAAGTCGCTCTGATACCAATGATAGTAGAAGACAAAGAATGATTCAATGTATTCATCTCAATGTATCAAAAAAAAGAGCAGAGCCCCATATATAAAGGCTGTGAGAGGAAGGAGGACAATTATAACTATCCATCAAATACATAACAACAATGTATTAAACTAAACTAATCCTAACAGATGATTGTGTGGCTTCTCTTTTCTCATTCAATCTACAGTAAAGAATATGAAGAGCATAATGATAGCCCAATATACTACCATTTCAAATTTCCTGAAAGAACATCAAGTCTGCCCATATATCTTTGACAAGGTTGTCAAGAAGCTTGTGGAAAGTGTAAAGATTAAACTTCTTGAAAAATTGGATCCTCATTTCTCTCCCAAAGATTATTTGGATTCATATATGTTTCATGCTTCAAAATTTTTATAGCACTTGTAATGGCATGTCATAGATTTCATCTTTACTTGCCTCAGTTAGCCATAAGGGTGATTTTTTTCTGATAAAAAAATTATATGCTGCAATTGGGAAAGGAAGTCAACTGTGTAGAGACCTAGTTTTGGTGTCAATGGTAGAATTGCAAGTCTTGTAAATTTAGTCTTACCACTCAGATTTTTAGGTTGCTTATGTCAATCATTATAGTTGATATATTGTGTGTTTCACCATAATAGGAATGTGTGTCCAATAGATTATGCCACTTAAAACCAAAAAATATTTTCAAGCAGTAAACTTATCCAACCTCAATGCATAAACTGCTCCAACTACATTAAGAAGTGAAAAACTCAACACTTCACAAGATTTATTTAGAAGAATAAGGGAAAAGATATTTTCCAATATCGAAATCTTGAAATTTTCAATAAAACCCTTATCTTTGAAAACAAGATAGTATAAGGAATCATAATAAGTACTAACCAACCCTTGTATACATTGGTAGTCTATATAATGCTAAAAAATATTAAAATACAAGATAAGTGATTGCAGTCAAGAAATTACGCACAACCATTAGATTTTTTTCTTCCTTCCGCATTTCTTCCTAGCACTTCATCAATTTTATGGAACTGCCCATATATACAAAAGAACATTTTTGTAAATTCACTATTCAAGATGCAACAAAGATACCATTTTTTCAAATTCACACAACAATGTTGATAATGACAATTTTTCTACAATTGATGCAGAGATGGCAATGTTTGAAATCCATGAGGAGACTCATTTAGACCTCAGCTATTTATTAAAAAACATTCCTTCAAGAAACTTACCAGCCAAAATCACCTGAAAAGCACCAAACCTAATGAAATATTTTATTTTCAACTTCTCTAAATTCTTCAATCGCACATAGCTATCAGGAAGACAAGTAAATAAGTTGTAGCAAATCTAATGAGAGATCTTAGAGGCATAGAAAGTTTCCAATACTTTGAGGAAGTTCTGCTAAACAATCAAGTGAGTTAGAATGGAGGACTGCATGTAAAGCTTTCCTAAGCTTTCTAGAAATCACTGCAACTTTATTGATCTTTTGAAATCTAGTGTTTGTAAAGAAGATAACCCACTCAGGTCCTCAGGCAGTTCCATCAAATTCTCACACTTTGAGATGTCCAGGACTTGTAATGAAGTCAACATTCCAAGGTTACCAGAATTTTCCAGATATATGCATCCACTTAAATTCAATATTTGCAGACAAGATAATCCGGCTATGGCTTGAGTTAGTTCCATCAAATTCTCATAGCATGAAATGTCTAGTTGTTGTAGTGCAGTCATCTTTCCAAAGTTAGCAGGTAATTTTTTCACACTATTGCATTTCCTTAAATTCATTTTTAGAAGAGAAGATAATTTGTCCATGACCGTAGGTAGTTCCATCAAATTAGTACAAAACGAGGTATCAAGTTAGTATAATACTCTGTATTCAGAAGCTCCAATATAGCAAGTTGCCCCAATCCTTGCAGTGAATACTCCCATTCACGTCCCCATAGATCTAGTCTCTCAAGAGCAGTGAGGTGACCCAATCTTTGAGGCATCAGGCTGCAGTTACTCATCTTCAGAGTTATCAGAGGTGCTAGAAACTTGATCCTTCTTGAAGTATAAAACACTTAAACCATTTCCCAACAACAATGAAGTATCAAAGAATGTGTAGCATTAGGTTTTTACTTGGGGATTCCAGCTAAGTTTGTGGTCCCAATAATTCTGATGGAACTTCAAAACCATAAAAAAAATTCGAGATGCTTCAAAAAAGAAGTCTATCACACTTTGCCCAATACATCAATTGATATAGTTTAATGTATTGCACAAGAAATGACTCCAAATGTAATATGAAAGCATTAAAAGTTGGCCATAACTATATTTTCAAGGTGGTCAATCATTAGAACTAGTGTGGAAGGGAGATGAGTAATCTGCATGGTCAGGGAATCTTATCAAAAATCAGGTTTTAATTTTTATTGGCATTTTGGAGATGGGTGGGTTTTCCAAATAATCTTCTAGGTTAATTACAATAGGATATCTAACTGCATATAAGCTTCTAGATAATCTTGTGTGACATCTTTTCTCTGCCTCTATTGCATATAATAATGTATTGTTTGTGTTCCCTAAGATCAACTTGATGTATCAGAGTTATAAAACCAAAAACCACTAGAACTATGCAAAATACTGATTTGGCATATTTGAAACCATCATATCATAAAATCATGGATTTTCACTATCCCAAACACCATCTTGTTCTATCAAGCCACCTAAACTATAACAAATATTGGAATTAACAACCTGTAGCAAATTCATTGTTGAGAATTTATATAACAATACCAATATAGATAGTCATCAAAGTACAGATATGGATACACTTTGATAAGTTATGCATGTTAAGATGTTAGAAATCTCCATCTCAATTATGATTTATAGCATTGGTTTTATATATGCATATTACAATTAAACCACTTCTTTTGATTTGGGTGAAAGCCAATTATAAAATGTATAGAGTTGTTGGTGATATTAGTAGTTCTGATATACTCTAGACCAGAGGTTACTAGAGGAGCTTGAGGAGGTAGTGAGCCTTTAAGCCACATTAGCCATGATATGGGCAAGAAAATTAAACAAAAATTTGATACAGGGGAGGGGTGCACTATTTTTTTCTTGTTTTACCTTGGGGATGCTCCAAACAGCACCAATTTGGTTAACAAAGAAGGCCTCTTGATGGAAGCCATGCAACCAACCATGGCAGACAGAGAGTGGCCTACAAATATACAGTTTTCCACACCCAGCTTGTCTAAAATGGTTATAAGGTCTTCTACATAGGCTTCCACATAGCCATATCTTTGGAAATCAAAGTAGTCAGGATTCACACTTCAAGCACATATTAAATCAAATAAGACAATTTGAAAATATTTTTTCCTTGTGAACATTTTAATAGGTTTTATACTTAATTTTAACCTTCAGGCTTAGAAGTGTGATTTTTTTGGGCAAGGATATCATCTCAGATGGTATGATAATAACATCCATTTCACCTACAGAATATGCATATTCCTATAATGTCATGGAGAAGAGTGACATCTATAGTTTTGGTGTGGTTTTATTGGACCTTGTAACTGGAAAACAACCAATTGAGCATGAATTTGGTTATAAAAAGGATATTGTTTACTGGATTTCACAGAAAATATGTTCATAGTAAAATTCCTAAAATCCCAAAGCAAAGTCAAAGAACCACCCTCCTGACATTCAAAGTGGAGAAGAAGTAAGTGATAGGGTTTGAATTTAGGAAAAATGAGAACATTTATTTCAAAAATAGGGGGAAAAGACAACAAAAGCCAATTTTAAAATTATACCCCTTTTTACATAACTGGCATCCATATTAGGCACACAGACTACAAACATCTGAGGGACATGACGACCCGAAGAAAATCAAAAAAATCCTTGGGATCAAATTGGATTCTATCTGAGAGTCCTCCATCATGGCTGATCCATGATTTGTCTGTCTGTAGCGTGACTCAAGCCTCCGACCACAAGAACCCTAAGTCATTCTCCTTCCTCTTCTTCAAACCTTTTTGAAATAATCATTGCATGGGTAGAGTCAACAAATAATATCGTTACATTAGCAGAGTCAACAACTAGCGATATTGATGACCTATTACCACCCTATCTTTAAAGCAACCTAGAGGATTCACGCTTCTGGATGCAACTGTGAATGATTTGGGGCCATTGTTTTGTGGAATTGCTAAAAATAGCTAAACTATCAAAACAAATGTCAAATTTAACACAATTGGAGAAACATCTGAAAGAGCCTTTCCCATAGGGGGAATTCCTTCAGTGTAATAACATTCATAAATTAAATTTATTTATGTTTAAAATTAAGTTTTATATAATATAAAATTTGTCTTATTAATAAAAAAATTAATAATATTTGTATAATTATTTTTCAATTTACATTATTACGCCGAAGGCGTTCCCCCTATGGGAATGGACTTCCGGTATTTTCTTTGAATAACTTAAATTTAACGGTCTTGCAGACATTTTTAAGACGTTTAATTTTGACGTCCATGTTGGAGGTTTTCGCACTATTCAACTATTTTTAACATTGCTTTTTAGTGGCTATTTTTTAAACAGTTGATTTTAAATTTTTTTGATATTTTTCTTTCCCTGCATGCTGAATCATCTTTGGAATAGCCTTTAAATACTCAACAACAACCAAGGAAAATTATTACACATCTAGCTCGAGCTCTGTTTCGTTCTGCATTGAGCATTATTTTCGTTGCATCGAGGTTTTGTGTTTGAGTCCGGGAAATAACAGTTACTATCACCCAAATCAAGGTGGTAGAGGCTTAAGAGGATGTATTGAGATACATCTACAGAGAAGAATCATCAGTGTCAGGTTTCACCCTTAACCTCATTCAATATTGTATCTCTAGGTATGTATTTGGTTTCAACAATTTTTGTCTGAACTCGTTAAAATAATATTAGGTTATAAGGTTGATACATACAAGAGTGGAAACATGATGAAGCAAAGCTTCCGATTGTTTCCTTGACTAAGTTAAATTTGACATTCTTGTGGATGTTTTTAAGACGTTGAATTTTGACGTTCGTTTGGACGTTTTTGCACTATTCGGGTATTTTTAACATTGCTTTTTAGTGGCTATTTTCTAAACAATTGCTTTTTATTTTTTCTGTGTTTAGATTTGGTTTTCACTGCATGCTAAATCATCTTTGGAATAGCCTTTAAATACTTGACAACAACCAAGGAAAATTATTACACATCCAGCTCGAGCTCTGTTTTGTTCTGCATTGAGCATTATTTTTATTGCATCAAGGTCTTGTGTTCGACTGGGAAAGAGCATTTCCTATCACCCAACTCAAGTAGGCAGAGGCTTAAGAGGACGTATTGAGATACATCTACAGAGAAGAATAATTAGTGTCAGTTTCACCCTTAACCTCATTCAATATTGTATCTCTGGGTATATATTTGGTTTCAACAATGTTTGTCTATGAACTGTTAAAATAAGATTAGGTTATAAGGTTAATACCTACAAGAGTGGAAACATGAGGAATCAAAGCCTCCAGTAATTTCCTCGACTAATTTAAATTTGACGGTCTTTTAGATATTTTTAAGACGTTTAATTTTGACGTTTTCACACTATTCACCTATTTTTAACATTGTTTTTTAGTGGCTATTTTTTAAACAGATGCTTTTCATTTTTTTTGTTTTTAGATTTGGTTTTCCCTACATGTTGAATCATCTTTGGACTAGCCTTTAAATACTAAACAACAACCAAGGTAATTATTACACATCCAGCTTGAGCTCTGTTTTGTTCCGCATCGAGCATTATTTTCATTTGCATCGAGATCTTGTGTTCGAGCCTAGGAAATTACAGCTCCTATCACCAAACTCAAGGTGGAAAAGGCTTAAGAGGACGTATTGGGATGCATTTATAGAGAAGAATCATAAGTTTCAGGTTTCATCCTTAACCTCATTCAATATTGTATCTTTGGGTATGTATTTGGTTTCAACAATTTTTGTCTATGAACTGTTAAAATAAGATTAGGTTATAAGGTTGATACCTGCAAGAGTGGCAACATGAGGAAGCAAAGCCCTCCTCTCCAGCATATGTTGTCTAATTATGAAGCTCAACAAATCTTTGTATATCATAAGTCCCCACATAAGCTCTTCAAAGGAGTCTGTCGATATTTCTAATGTATCCTCCATATGCTCCCTGCCCATACGTTTAACCACCAAACAACATTTAACCATTTCTCCCGAATACCCCAATTTAATAAATTCATGAAAAGACTTTATTTAAAAAGCATAATGTTGTGAGCACCTTTGTGAGGATATCTATGTGTGAATCTGGTTTCATTCCCTCTCTCTCTTGTCTAGAAACCTCCTTCAAAAAATTTGTAAATGAAATTTCATGGATTATTCATTCATTTTGAAACAATAGAAGTCAATGAGCATTTGAATTTAAAGAGTAAATACTAATACTATTAATGATATCATATGTAGAGCCAACACCTTGCAGCAGACAAAGAATTCCAAGGGTTCCTTCATAGTTATTTCACCAATGTATATATCATGTTGACTAATGTAAGTTGATGTCCTCTGAGGGACGAACTCCTTCCATGCAATGTTGGTTCTACGTTACTGATCCTTCAACCTGAGCTAGTAAGTGTCAAACTCAATTACTTGGTGAAGCCTGTGTAAGCTTGCAACTTTGACAAGCCTATACAAAAATTGTTGTCAATCCTCTAACTTTGTATTCCTCACATCAATTGTTTATGTACATTGTATTTAGTGTATCCATTATCACATACACATTTTGACATAGACAAACCTATCCCTCATTTATCATCTGTTCAACAGCCACTGCCACCAAATCAATTTATATCCCACCACTACATGCATATTAACTAGAGAGATCTTAAGTGATTTGTTTACAAATTTATGATGGAATGTATTCGATTCAATCTCTATTGAAATGGATTTTGGCTGTAGTTTATAAGTTAAGTAATGCAGAGTTTGAAATTATGGCTTGAATCTTCATGTTATAGTAATTAATAGATATTATTTTAGTCGTGGTTATTAGATGAATAATTGGATTTAGCTTTCATATTTTCTATTGCAGTAACTAATGGTGACTTAGAGGATTAGTTCCAAGCTTTAAGAAGTATTACTCAAGGAAAATTATATATGGCTACAATATCTTATTTTAAGAAGTGAGAAGATCTTTGTACAATGAAAACGAAAATGCCACATGGGTAGAGAAAAGCCTTAGAATCTTCACAAAAGACACCACCTACTAGAAAGAAAGTAGAGTATGCATACTAATGAGAATTACCTAATATGATGGTGACATCTATAATTTTACATAATAAAGTACTTATCATAGAGGAATTCATCGAGACAAGGTTGATAGAAAAAAATCATCTACCTTGGCCACAAGATCCTTAATTGGCTTATCATCTATATTTTCTCTTCTATATTCTAATACTACACACAATCTATGGTTCGATAAATTGCTCAAATCTACCTCTTAATTTAGATAGGTCATAAAGGTATTTAGAATGGTCATACACAATTACAGTGCACAATTACAAGTTGATCAAGAAGGAGTGGAAATCCACATCACCTATTTCAACAAGGCCACATAAACATTCTATGAGCAGATTGAGAATGGGAAGCTATATACAATTTCCAATGGGAGGATTTTGAGGATTGTTGATGCAAAGCTATGTTACAACCATTTGAACAACACCTTGAAGATTTTTCCTGTAACCTTCCTCAACCATATCTTGACTCATAGCAAATGAGGATATAATACCTTCCCATCACTTTCACTTCACTAAAATCAAGGACTTACCTGCAAACGCTGAAGGTTCTACAGATTGATTTGATTGGCATTTTTGTTATAATGTCACCATGCTCAACAATTTGTTGGTATGAAAAGTCTGAAACAAAGAGAAGAACACTGCAATTAAAGGACATGTTGGGTTTCAGCGTAAGTGTCACATTGTGGAGACAACACTTAGATGATATAAGCAACGAACTTGAAGACATGCTTTCTATACTGCCACCTTCATTTCTTAACTTGAAAGTTGCTCATGTCTCTAATTTCAATGGGAACTCAATCTTCACTGTTTCACGTACCAAATGTTACGTCAACCCTCTAATTTTAGAAACCATTACACTTCATAACTGGGTAGATTCCGATGACTAATCCCTTCTGGCACCCTCTATCACAAGCCAATTTATGGGCCTCTAAAGAGCTTGACCTCTGTAATAGTGATTTTAGAGGTACTACATATGGGGAACACAGAGAGAAATGAATGGGCCATGGTTTCTGCAAAAATCACAAATATCAACAAGGACAACTTTGTATTCCAAAAATGAGCATGTGCATATGATTAGGGAAGCACAGACTTCTCCTATTTCAGGGCATTTTGGTATTAGGAAGATAGTTTTACATTTACAGAAATATTGTTATTGGCCTATAATGCATGAACATATAAACAGTTATATTAAGGGATGTGTTCTTTGTGCCCCAAGCAAGCCAAGTAACAGGAAATTAGGACTTTACACTCCTCTTCCTGTTCCAACAAGGCCTTGGGAAAGTGTTTCCATGGACTTTGTAGGAGGCTTTCCCATGACACGGAAGAAACATGATTACTTATATATGGTAGTGGACAAATTTAGCAAAATGTGTGTGTTGGTTCCATGTACTAAACAAATAACTAGTGAGGGAACTGCACATTTGTTTTTTCAATTTTTTTGGGTTCATTTTGGTTTACCTACTTCAATTATATCTCGATCGATTCTAGATTTCTTGGGAATTTCGGTCAACATTGTGGGGGTTAATGGACACAAAACTAAAAGAGAGCACTCGCTTTTCATCCACAGACTGATGGTCAAACAGAGGTTGTAAACCGCATAGTGGTACAATTACTTAGGGCTATAGTAGCAAACATCCTAAATTGTGGGATGAACATCTTTATTATGTGCAACATCCTTATAATCGTGACTTACATTATTCTACTTTGAAGTCTCCATTTGAGACTTGTTATGGATGTTTGCCTAATTCTCCATTAGACATATATTATGGACATGAAACTGTTGTTAATGGTGCAAGTGATTCTGACAAGGCTAAAATATTTGTGCAAAGACTACAACAGGTTCATCAGTATGTCTGTGAAAAATTGGAGAAAAGTCAGGCCAAGTACAAAGTTAGGCATGATAAACATAGAACTGATCACGAGTTCAAAGTTGGTGATTCAGTTTGGCTTCACATCAGTAAGGAAATACTGACAGGTGAAGGTAAAAAATTGAAACCTATACGGTATGGTCCATTCCAAATATTGGAAAAATTGGTAACAACGCTTTCGGTTGGATTTACCTCGATATATGCAAATCTACTCGGTTGTAAATGTTGAGAATTTAAGATTGTATGAACTGCGTATGATTTTTTATCATGATGATTCTAAGATAATGCCTTCCATTGATGATTTTTCTCTCGAGTATCTTGATGAGTTGTAGGAAGACATAATTTTGGACAGGAAATTAAAAATTTCACGAAGGGGTGATATTGAGTATCTTCATGTTGGTGTCAAAGGAATGCATCTCGAACAAGGCTAAATGGATGGAAACCGGAAAGGTGAGGGAGAAATACCCTCACCTATTCACCAATTAAGTTGACTTTTGGGGTCCAAAAGTTTCTTAGTGGGGAGGAATGATCCAGAGGATCCTCATAGAGAAACACCGATCTAAGATCTTCTTAGAATAAGTTGCAATCATTTTTAAAGCATGGAGAAAAATTATATGATTTCGTTGATATCTTGTTTGCAGGAAACAGAGCTCGTTTGCAAAAGTTATAGCTCGCTGAAATTTTTGGGCAACTGGCAAAATTTGGAGTTTTGTGCAGGTTGGATGTGTGCACACTTGCCAAGTGTTTCAATCATATTGCGACACATGGACAATTTGTGTCACAGAAAAGAGTGGTTTTTGGAACACTGGTCTTGGACACTCATTCGTGGAAAAATGGACCCTGCTATTTACTCGGGTTTGGGGACGCTCAGCCAGGTTCAACACACTTGATTATGGAGGGGTGTCTTGGCCTCCTTCTCATATTATCATTATACCAACTTGTGTATATATATGCCTCTGATTGCATTTTTTCTATGCATGTGGGACTAATTGATAAGTGCATATTAAACCAAAGACCAATTCCATATTCCACGCATTTTAACCAATTCCATATTCCATATTCCATGCATTATTTAACTACGTCCATAATCATTGCATTTAATTTAAACCTCCACAATCATTATTAAACAAGGTGCCTAAAACTATGTCAATACATGCATGTGCATCCTTATCCAACCAGCAAATGCACCCACATCCCAAGCGGCTAAGGTGGCTCACAAGCCAATACAAAAGCGCCCCCTTTGCATTATTAAATACCTCCCTTCATTCACGCACCCACAATGTGGGATAAACCTCTTGAAATCCGCCTAAGGAGAAGGAAGTGGAGATATGGGGGGGATTTGAACCATGGTCTCCATGGTAAAAGATAAGGGCTTTGACCGCCGTGCCACTTCTTGGGAAACATTATATAAGGAGTGTTATTGTATTTGAAGGGTATTTAGGTCTGTGTAAAATATTGAAATGCTCATAACTTGAGCTAGGGAGGGAATTTTGAGATGAAGTAAAAAGTGACTACTATTATTTTTGGTAGAGGAACATGACGAGAAGATCAGATTCTTGTATAAATATTTGTAAATATTTATTTTCAATATTTTAATAGATCGGTCCCATTCAATCAGACCCGGAGACGTAGGCCACAAGTGCCAAACTCCGTTATCAATTCTTGTGTCAAATTACTGGTGATTCATCTCTTTATCTTCTATTTTTACATAGTACTTTCAGTTTTAATTCTTTTATTAAAAATACAAAAGGATATAAGTCTCAATTTTTACATCGAAAATTAATACAAAGAAAAGAAATGTTTGTGCAAAATTGCTATTTAAATTTGATTTTCAGATCATTGGTATCAAAGTTGGTTTTGACTGATTTTTGGTTTAGATTAACGTGTTTTGGATTGCAAGTTGTGTGTTGGATGTTAACAAGGTCTCAATCTAAGAAGGATGAAGGAGAGTTAGTTGAAGGAGATCCCAAAATTGGTACTAAACAATCTCGAAGTCCTAAAATGGCGGATCGAGAGGAAGAAAACTTTCGCAATCATTCCTACGATGAAGGAAATGGTGGAAGAAATGTACCAAGATAGACAAAGGGAAAAGGGAACTAGAGAAGGTAAGAAAGAAGAAAGCTCTAGTTCTGATATTCCAAAAAGAGACTCTTTAAAATCTGATTTTCCTTCACTAAAGTTAGATATCAAGTTTGAATTGGCTATGTATACTGAAGAGCTAAATGTAGAGAAGTTGGATAACTCGGGTCAAGTAGATAGAAGTATATTGTAGGGTTCGTGAGAATTGTTGATGATCAAGAAAAGATTCATCTAGCAACTCTTCTTATGGGTGGCACAACACTCATTTGGTGGGAGAGTAAGCTTCAGGAAGTGGAAGAAACCAAAGGTATAGAAATCACTTCTTGGTCTAAATTTGTTTCAAATCTTAGGCAACAATTTTATCCTCTTGGTTATAAGCAACAAGCTATGATGGATTGGCAAACATTAAGACAAACTAAGGGACAAAGTGTTGAAGAATATGTAATGCCCGTTCATTGTTGCTCCTGGCAAGCGGCCTGTCCCCAAAGCGTGGGGCTCCAAAAATAAGATAAAATAAAAATTTTGCTATGGTTAGCTAGCAGTTAGGTGGCAATTTATGTTTCCTGTTTGGCGTGAGACAGTGGGAGTCGGTGGAGTCTTGACGTCCTTCACCAAGATCTCTTTTGGATTCTCCTTCAATGCGTATAGGTGGGTGTTAGGCACATTTTTTCTTCCTCCTGACACGTTTTCTCTACCCCTTGGTTGCTGCGTGAGTTTGGTTTGACGTGGTGGTTAGATGAAGCTACAAGCTAGTGTAGCAGGTTGTCCAGCTGTTGTTATCAGTTCTGTATTGAACGCATCCTCAAATTCGGGATTCTCCTTCAAAATATTTCTGTCAAAATCGACTGTGTGACAGTGAGAGTGTTACCAAGAGACCTGATGTTCTGGTTGCACGCGACCACAGTCGAGATCAGTTGTTGCAAAATCTTGCAGCTGTAGTAGAAGAACGAGATAAAGTTTTAGTTGGGCTGTCTTGCCTTTTCATTTTGGAAAGTCACTTCCGTCCAGGTGGAGACTGGTTCCTTGTGGAGGAGGGGCGTGGAGACCAGCTAGGGTTGTAGGCGTGTTACCTCCACTTTCATTGGGTGCTGTAAGGTGTGTTCTTATTGGAGATCCACAGCAACTACCTGTAACAGTAAATAACTAGGCAGCAGGCACGTTGCAGTAAAGTAGAAGCCTTTTGAGCGCAGAAGAGCCAAAGCCGTAGATTTGTAGCTGTGAAGATTATTGTTCTATTCCAGAAAATTGAGCAAAAATGAGAACAAGTATTATGTTGCTGAGTTTAGTGATGGTTGCATTGAGTTTGAGTGCCGGTGGAGAAGAATTACATCCTCTGGATCCTCTGACAAGCTCTGAAATCAGCCATGTTCGCGAGCTAGTGATCCTGAAATCAAAGCTAGGCCGCCTCCACATGAAGAACATAAGCTTCCAGTACATGGGCTTAGAAGCACCAGAGAAGGAGGCTGTCTATCAATGGAAACGTGGCTCTTCTCCTCTACCTCCAAGAATGGCTTTTGTAATTGCAAGAATACCAGGGGAAACCCACAAACTTCTTCTGTACATTACATCAAAAACTGTTGTGTATGATAAAGTCTATCATGGATTTGGGTATCCCATTTTTACAATAGAGGAGAAAACTAAAGCCATTGGGTTGCCCATGGAGTATCCTCCATTCATACAGTCCAAAAAAAAAAACAGAGGGCTTGACATGAAATCAGTTGTTTGCAGCACTTTCTCTATTGGATGGTTTGGAGAAAAGAAGCAGGGCAACAGAATTATCAACGTCCAGTGTTTTTATCCCAACGGAACTGTTAATATATATGCCATGCCTATTGAGGGTGTAACAGTGGTAGTAGATTTAGATGAGCAGAAGATCGTTGGGTACATGGACAGGCTAAAGATTGCAATGCCCGAGGCCAAAAGAACAGATTACAGAAGATCAAGGCAGAAGCCTCCTTTTGGGCTCAAAACTAATCCAATTTCAATAGAACAACCTGAGGGACCAAGCTTTAAACTCCACGGTCATATGGTTGAGTGGGCTAATTGGAAATTCCATGTTGGATTTGATCTGAAAGGCGTCTACATCAAATGATGTTTGCAGATCGTGACTATGAAAGAGTGCATAGCGTTCTGCTAGAATCCAGGGATGATACAACCAGGCCTATAGTGACTGTGCAGAACTGTGTTGAGAAAGGTTATTCTGTCATTAATATTAAGTCTAAGGACAGACCAAAACTTCTCTTTGACACGATTTGCACTTTAACCGACATGCAATATGTTGTATTTCATGGATCAGTTGATTCGGACGGACCTGATGCATTCCAGGAGTACTACATCAGACATATGGATGGCTGCCCAATGAACTCGGGAGACATATTTTTGCTGAAGGCAGTTAAATCGATGACTGAAGAACCAAAAGTTGGACAACTGTCAAGGTGCACAAACAACCATCAAGATTTGTGTGATGCTGGGTCTTGCAGAATGTTTGCAGCTTGCCGTTCATTTGCATTTACCCTGCCAGGTGCCTGTAATTCTATGTGGATACACGGGTTCTGGCCTGTTACAGCAGCATGGCCGTTAACAGGGTTTGGACCTTCAACAGGCTGAGGAAGAGAAGTTGCGCAGGTTGTGTTGCTGTTGCCTGAGCCTTGGTTCGACGTGGCTGCATTGAGGAAGCCCCAAACAGGCATGATAAGCCCTAACCCTCTCTCTTAATAATTTATTTCCTTTAGTATTTGGGTAAATCAATCTCTGCAAATTTTATTTTTTTTGAATTCTGTAGAGATGGGTTTCGGATGACTTATAATTATAATTGCATGAGCTGATCTCTCTCCCCCTTTACCCGTTTATCTTAATTACTATTTGACAAGAAGAAATCTCTCCAGTGATTCTCGCTTATCGATCTTATAAAGTTGGTTTATCATTTTTCCATGATTATTCCTGTGAACAGTGGTTTCTGTAGAAAATATTGTGGTGTGTGTATGAGATGTAGAATATTCCTTGTATTGTTTTTTTTATATTTGTAGAACATGGCTTGAAAACGGGAATTTTCTTGGAAGACTATGTTTGTCTTTTAATGTGGTTTGATAACGATATAAACCCCTTTAGAATTGGGGGCTTCTAATTGGAGAGTCATACTAGTTTAATTGGTCTTTCTAGATAGCTCCATCTGAGTCATTCGATTATCATTTACCTTGGGGATTATGGAAAACCCCTCACCAGGCCCTCTGCTATTATTATTACTATGAGCTTATTATTAGATTGGAACCCTCCTGAAGCATGTGTTAATGGGTTTTCTATGACCTTTACGAATATGTTATGCACGCAAGTCATAATCCTGTGTGGATAATTCTTTGGCTTAATTTTTGAGGCACTACTTGGACCTTTGGATCGGTTAAAGTAATATTGGATACATCGACATTCTTCAAGTTTGATTGATTTGTGATACCCTCATGCATACGAATTCAGGCAACGCTTGAAATATAAAATTATAAATTTATCTTATACTTTGACCTTGAAGCTTGTCGAAAGACTTTTGGTAGGAAAACAGATGAATAGGGAAGTTAAGATAACTACCCTAAAATGGAGTCATGCATAGCCTTAAGTAAAGGTGACAGCTACCATAATGGAACTGTGCTTACCATGTATGACAGTAAGGATATAAGTCCACCTGAAATTATTTAACTTCATTTTTATAGAACAATTATTAATACCCATAGATTGGGGTATGCAAGTGGAGGTTGAATTAGATAACAGGGTATATTATGTTATCAGGTAACCGGTAAGGATAAATATGTTATTTCAATGCTTGGTTAACGAGTGGAATATTTCAGTTATTTACGATGATTATTATGTTTAGCTAAAAATTGATACTCGCATCTTATTAGGAGTTGAGATAATGTTGATACTTGCATTCATAGTGGCTTGGGCTGCGCTTGCATATCTTAGCTAGTCAAATGTATCTTTGGCATATTACCAACAGATGACAGTATTGTCGGTCATAACTCATTCTTATGAGTTGGACTCTTTTACTAGAAGAAATATATAAAGACATGGAATAAGCAACCAAAAGGACACCTAAATAATACATGAACCTGTGGATTGGTGGAATCCTTGTTAATATAATTATAATCTTAAAATTGCGGGATAAATATCCAAACTATACTTACATACCACTGATTATCTATGAAGGTTTGATACTTGGGTAATATCGATGAACAATGTAAGATTGATACTTGTATTTATTATATAAACTTAATGTCGTTGGTGCTTTTATTTAATTGAAAGATAATCTTGTTAGACACTTATATATGTGAAGTAGGTCGAGGGTATTAGGTGAGCGTCATTATTATTTACTGTAATTTAAGTATGATTAATTGCATGATTAAGGTTGTATATCTAGTCTCTTGGAATGGTGTTCTTATGTAAGCAGATCTTAAGGAAGTGAACATTAATGAGTATGAAATGCATTATCATGAGATGTGCAGTTAAGTTTTAAATGTATGTTAGAAATTATTTGATAAGGAGTATTGCAAACTTTCATTTATTTAAATACTAGATGGCATAAGTTATTAGGAGAGGTTTATATCTTATCATGCTCAGTTCTAGCGAACTGACTCTAGATAATATTTGTGCAGATGGATTATGCGAGTAGATTAAAGAAAAGAGTGTAAAAGTTTCATCAGTTCAAATTATGAAGTTCTTGTAGAAAGTTCAATGCGTTGTAAATTTTGTAACTTTGCTTGAAAGAGTTTAGAAGATCTCTTGCCTTGGTATGTTTGGAAAACTACGTGGTGAAGTGTTCTTTCCCTTTTGTTGTTAGACTAGTTACTTACCTTGGTGAGATATGATATTCAATCATTACATTGGCATAAGTATTGTAAAACCTTGTTTTTGAGAATAAAGTGTTAAGTCAAAACTCTCTGACACCTTGTAATGATGTGATATAAGTAAGATTAAATGGAATGGTTAACCCTTATAGAAGTTAACTAAAATATATGTATATTCAGATAAATTAATGTAGAGATGACTTACCTGAGAACAAGAGATTCCTGAAGTACTCAAAGGTGAAACTATCCTTGTAAAGTAAATTTTTTTATAAATTGATATCCCTAGCTAAACTAGTGAACACTACTCTTTTTTGGTGAACGCCTAAAACAAGCTAAAGGAAAACAATAGTTAGTTTCTAATAAGATTTAACAAGTAAGAGAAGAAAATTTAGAAACCACACAATTTATCTCTCAGCCTATTTGAAAGTAAGTAGTTTCCTTTTGATAAACTCCTTCAGTTAAGCCTAAGTAAAAGCGTTAATAATTACGTATAAAACCCCAAGCTCCAATTAAACCTTGGTAATAACTAATGACATCTTAAAGAGGAATTTAACTCGACCTTAACTCTTTCCCAGGATACTTTGTAAGTTCCTCTTGATTTTGTTGAACACGAATTCTTGTTGTAGCAAGGTAATGAACAAGTTCTAGTAGCGTAAGTATGGACAGATAGCCTTGTGGAATTAAATTATTCCCTTTATTAAATTAATGGAACTAAACAACTCTATTGTCGTAAAGTGAAGACTTTAAGTGAACTTCTCTACAGTGTATAAGAAATTAACTCAGTTGGTAAGATGAATTTGTGCGAATCATATATTGAATCCTTCTAAAAACATAAGTCATGAGTTAAAGGGTGTTTTATCAAAACAAATAACATTCAATCATTTCTTTCAGTGGCTTACCCTAGCTGTGAGAGTGTCATGTGGTTGGACTTCTATGTTGTCTTGTAAAAAAAAAAAAGGTGTATTATCCTTTTGGGTGTGAACGTTTCCGTGCTGACCTCGTGGTCCTCCCCGTAACAAGTGGTTCCTAGTGTTGGTTGTAACCTTGTGACGACATGTTGCGTCATGTTATGTGTCAAAGAAGTAAAAAAATTATACTGTCTTTTTCCTGTGTTGTCGTTGTATGTATGTGATTTTGGGAGTTACGAATACACACAAGAATTTAGGAAAAGGACTTTAATTCTCGGAATTTCCATAAACACGTAAGAAACACCGCTCAAATATATTTGTGGATCGCATAGTTATTTAAGACATATGATACTTGTTTTAGGTCCTACTAATCTTGATGCGGATGTGTTCAAGCAACCCATTTGGAAGCACAAGGAAAATGACAAAGGAGTCCTCTTTCTCTTATTTTAATCAAAAGAACAAGCAATCTGATGGAAAAGGTTCGAAAGAGCAAGGAAAAGGAAAGGGTAAGCATAAAACAAACTCTACTTTTAAGAAGGAATATGAAAAACCATTTTGTAATCATTGTAAAAAAAACCATGATGAGTCTAAATGTTGGAAATTACATCCTGAAAAGAAGCCTAAATGGATGGTTAAGAAAGGAAAATAAAAGAAAACAAATGCTATAGTGCATGATCTTGGTTCTCGATTCGGGTGATGAAACCAAAATCACAGCTATGAGTTTTCAAGGTAAATCAACTCTTTCAATTTCCAACAATAGAACTACAAATGTTGCATCTTCTTCTAGTAAACAAACTATACCTGATGATAAGAAAAGGAATGAGCTTTTCCAAATTAGAGTAATTTCAAAGCATATGAAAATTGATACTCTTTTGACAAAGGGATCTCAAGCTAATCTAATTTCTGAGGAGGTTGTTAAGAAACTAGGACTCAAAACTAAACCACATCCTAAGCCTTATCCTTTGGGCTAGGTTTGTGATGATGCAAAACTACAGGTAACTAAAACTTGTACTTTCAAATTCGCCATTACAGACAAGTTTATTGATGAGGTTGAATTGGATGTAGTTCCTTTGGATATTTGTGGGGTGGTTTTGGGAAGTCCTTATTTGTATGATCATAAAGCAATCTTCTATAGGGAAGAAAATAAATATTTTCTTGTAAAGGATGGAATTGAGTTTATTGTTAGAGCTCACCATGAAAAGAATAATCTATCCTTGGTAACTGCAGGTCAAATGAAAAGGCTTGTAAACTCAAGAAAAAGTATTGTGCTCATGGTAGTCAAAGCAAAAGAGAAAGAAGATGAGATGGATTTTGAGGTTTGTGATCCAAACATAAGGATGAATTGGTAAAAATTATTTCTCATTTTGATGATGTTTTTCAAGATCCACAAGGTCTACCTCCCAAAAGAGGGGTTCAACATGAGATACATTGCTTCAGGATGCACCTCTTCCCAATATAAGAATGTATAGGTTGTCAAGTAGTAAAGAATAAGGAAATCAAGAGACAGTAATGGAACTTCCGGCTCAAGGTATAATTCATCCAAGTAAATCCTTATATGGTTCTCCAATTATATTGGTTCCTAAGAAGGATGACACTTGAAAATGTGTGTTGATTTTTGTGCTTTAAATAAGATTACTATAAAGAATCGTTACCCTCTTCCTAGAATAGATGATTTACTTGATCAATTAAAGAATGCAATTTATTTCACTAAGTTAGAATTAAGAAGTGGTTATCATCAAGTAAGAATTACAGAAGGTGATGTGTGGAAAACTACTTTTAAAACGAAACAGGGATTGTTTGAATGGTTAGTGATGCCTTTTGGTTTGTGCAATGCACCGGCAACATTCATGAGAGTTATGAATGAAATCTTTAGACCATTCATTGATAATTTCGTTATTGTCTACTTAGATGATATTCTTATTTTCAGTAAGTCATAGAATGAACATTCTAAACACATCCGAAAGTCTTAGATGCACTAAGGAAAGAGAAATTGTTTTTGAAGATGTCAAAATGTGAATTTGGTAAAACATCTTTAATTTACTTGGGTTATGTTGTAGGAAATGGAGAATTGAGAATTGATCCTGTAAAATAGAGGTTATTGTGAAATGGCCTAGACCCACTAATGTGACAGAAGTTAGGAGTTTTCTAGGTGCGGTTCGATTACTAGAGAAAATTTATTGCTACCTTTTCATATATTGCATCTCCTTTGCATGCTTTGACAAGTATTAAACAAGTCTTTCAGTGGGGAGGAAAACAACAGAAAGCCTTTGATACACTGAAAGAGAAGATAAGTACTACTCCAATCTTGGCACTTCCAGATTTACAACATTCATTTGAGATTGAGACAGATGCTAGTGACTACGCAATGGGGGCAGTTTTGATGCAGAACAAATGACCAGTGTGTTACCATTCAGAAACCTTTACAAGTGCGGTAAGAAACTATCTAACTTATGATAAAGAGTTGTATGCTTTGGTTCAAATTGTTAAAAATTGGAAGCATTATTTAATGGGAAAAGAAACAATTATACATACCGACCATCAACCGCTTCAATACTTACAAACACAAACCAAATTGTAGCATTCTAGACATTTTAGGTGGATGGGATTTTTGCAACAATTTCATCTTGTAATCAGGTATGAAAAAGGTATTCAAATCAAGGTTGCCGATATGTTATCTAGACCACCAGTGGTAGTAGCATCTATTCTTTTGCAGCATAGTTCTTTGGCTCATGTCAGTTACAAGGAACAATATGTAAATGATGTTGACTTTGGAGAAGTGTATGAGGATCTAGTAAGCGGGAAACAAGTAGGAGAAAAATATTATCATTTGCATGAAGGATTGTTATATCATTCTGGAAAACTTTGTATTCTAGAAAATGAGCGTGTGCATATGACTAGGGAAGCACATACTTCTCTTATTTTAGGGCATTTTGGTATTAGTAAGACAATTGCACATTTATAGAAATATTGTTATTGGCCTATAAAGCATGAACATGTAAACATGTATATTAAGGGATGTGTTCTTTATGCCACAAGCAAGCCAAGTAATAGGAAATTAGGACTTTACACTCCTCTTTCTGCTCCAACAAGGCCTTGGGAAAGTGTTTCCATGGACTTTGTAGGAGGCTTGCCCACGACACGAGAAGAAACATGATTACTTATATATGGTAGTGGGATGATTTAGCAAAATGTGTCTCGTTGGTTCCATGTACTAAACAAATAACTAGTGAGGAACTGCACACATTTGTTTTTTCAGCTTGTTTGCATTCATTTTGGTTTACCTACTTCAATTATATCTCGATCGGATTCTAGATTTCTTGGGAATTTTGGTCAACATTATGAGGGTTAATGGACACAAAACTGAAAAAGAGCATTGCTTTTCATCCATGATCGATGGTCAAACAAAGGTTGTAAACCGCATAGTGGTATAATTACTTAGGGGCTATAGTAGCAAACATCCTAAATTGTGGGATGAACATCTTTATTACATGCAACATGCTTATAATCGTGACTTACATTCTTCTAATTTGAAGTCTCCATTTGAGACTTGTTATGGATATCTCGCCTAATTCTCCATTAGACATATATTATGGACATGAAACTGCATTGTTAATGGTGTAAGTAATTCTAACAAGGCTAAAATATTTGTGCAAAGAATACAACAGTTCATCAAAGATGTATGTGAAAAATTGGAGAAAAGTCGGCCAAGTACAAAGTTAGGCATGATAAACATAGAACTGATCATGAGTTCAAAGTTGGTGATTCAGTTTGGCTTCACATCAGTAAGGAAAGACTGACAGGTGAAGGTAAAAAATTGAAACCTATATGGTATGGTCTGTTCCAAATATTGGAAAAATTTTGTAACAACGCTTTTCGGTTGGATTTACCTCCATATATGCAAATCTATTCAGTTGTAAATGTTGAGAATTTAAGATTGTATGAACCACCTATGATTTTTTATCATGATGACTCTAACATAATGCCTTCCATTGATGATTTTGCTCCCGAGTATCTTGATGAGTTACAGGAAGACATAATTTTGGACAGGAAAGTAAGAACTTCGCGAAGGGGTCATATTGAGTATCTTCATGTTGGGTTCAAAGGCATGCATCTGAACAAGGCTAAATGGATGGAAATCGGAAAGGTGAGGGAGAAATACCCTCACCTATTCACCAATTAAGTTGACTTTTGGGGTCCAAAAGTTTCTTAGTGGGGAGGAATGATCCAGAGGATCCTCATAGAGAAACATTGATCTAAGATCTTCTCAGAATAAGTTGTATTCATTTTTAAAGCGTGGACAAAAATTATACGATTCCATTGATATCTTGTTTGCAGGAAACGGAGCTCGTTTGCAAAAGTTATAGCTCGCTGAAATTTTCGAGCAACTGGCAAAATTTGGAGTTTTGTGCAGTTTGACGTGTGCACACTTGCCAAGTGTTTCAATCATATTGCGACACATGGACAATTTTTGTGACAGAAAAAAAGTGGTTTTTGGAACACCAGTCTTGGACACTCGTTCGTGGAAAAATGGACCCCGCTATTTACTGGCTGGGGGCCCTCAGCCAGGTTTGACACACTTGATTATGGAGGGGTGTCTTGGCCTCCTTCTCATATTATCATTATACCAACTTGTGTATATATATGCCTCTGATTGCATTTTTTCTATGCATGTGGGACTAATTGATAAGTGCATATTAAACCAAAGACCAATTCCAAATTCCACGCATTTTAACCAATTCCATATTCCATATTCCACGCATTATTTAACTACCTCCATAATCATTGCATTTAATTTAAACCTCCACAATCATTATTAAACAAGGTGCCTAAAACTATGTCAATACATGCATGCACATCCTTATCCAACCAGAAAATGCACCCACATCCCAAGAGGCTATGGTGGCTGACAAGCCAATACAAAAGTGCCCTCTTTGCATTATTAAATACCTCCCTTCATTCACGCACCCACAATGTGCGATAAACCTCTTGAAATCCGCCTAAGGAGAAGGAAGTGGAGATATGGGGTGGATTTGAACCGTGGTCTCCATGGTAAAATATAAGGGCTTTGACCGCCGCGCCACTTCTTGGGAAACATTATATAAGGAGTGTTATTGTATTTGAAGGGTATTTAGGTCTGTGTAAAATATTGAAATGCTCATAACTTGAGCTAGGGAGGGAATTTTGAGATGAAGTAAAAAGTGACTACTATTATTTTTGGTAGAGGAACATGATGAGAAGATAATATTCTTGTAGAAATATTTGTAAAGATTTATTTTCAAGATTTTAATAGATCATTCCCATTCAACCGGACTGATACGTAGGCCACAAGTGCCGAACTCCGCTATCAATTCTTGTGTCAAACTTCTGGTGATGCATCTCTTTATCTTCTATTTTTACACAAGACTTTCAATTTTAATTCTTTTATTAAAAATACAAAAGGATATAATGCTCAATTTTTACATCGAAAATCAATACAAAGAAAAGAAATGTGTGTGCACAATTGCTAGTTAAATTTGATTTTCAGATCAACCCCACCCCTTCCAATACACACAGATATCCCATATTCCTACCCTCAATGATGACTATTGAAGCCCAACTCCAGTTTCACAAAATAACAGATTTACTGCTGACCATTCAAACTTGCTCAATCTACTTAGAAAATTACCCAGGAAATAAAACAATTTCCTTTGAAGGCTTTCCCTCATGTAACAGATGCAAAAGTGAAAAACAAGGCCACCGCTTCTCTTCATGGAACAACATGGACCTTGAAAAATAGCCTATTGTTCTTGCATCCTTAACCCAAATTGAGGAGATGCTTATCGCACGAGTTAATCCATTCATGCAAGTCACTCAAGTACATGGCGGGTAATACAAATATTCAAGACACACCATAAGATTCCGCAAAAAACATTACTTCAACAGCAAAGACCCTACCCCACTACCTTGGAGATTTGGACATAGTTCTAATACAAAGGGAAGGATCTAATTTAGAAAATTATGATTTCTACCTCAGTAGATCTCATGTTTGTGTAGCCTTGCAATATAAAATCCAACATGATCCCTATTACAAAGATGTCTTAATCGACGATGACGCCCTTTCCTCACTACCATCTGAGTCATCAAATGTTTCCTTCTCTCTGAACACAACCACAATGGAAATGCCCCAAATGCAAACTTGCTCTACAACTCATGGTAGTGGTGTTTCCACCCACTTTGATGAAACATATGAAGACTCATCGTCTTTCATGCCAACACCTCACAATACTTGAACAAAAGAAGAGGAAAACGAATAGTTCTTGCTCAACCATGATGGTAACACTCCATTTACATTGCCATGGTATGAGCTTGGGCTTTCTCCAATAAATGAATACAATATTTAAGGCTTGTTCTCAATGGCTTTCCCAACTTTATTTCTGACAGAAAAGTAGTGTGGCAACAACCCCACATTATAGAAGTTCCAATGCATGAATACACCCTTCATTTGATGTGTTACCATGATGGGAATTTTGGTTCCCACCCAAGATTTTTTTACTTCCTTCTAAACCTCATAATGCGACATAGAAGCTAGTCCATGGCAGTAGTTTTTTTGAAACAACAACACCGAATCTGGAATCCCTCCGACAATTAGAGATCTGCGAAGATAACTACTAGAATGCCCCAAAGACAACCTCCAAGATAGATTAATGTGCTTGGGATAAATCCTTCGAGGGACACATTCATTTTGGGAAAACAATTAGAAGCGAGCTTTCAGATATGGTGGAACAATTGGGGACACCAACATTATTCTTCACTATAAGTGCTACATACACTAAATGGCCAAATCTCCACAATAGTATGCCTGGTGAATGCCCAACAGATCCTCGAGCCACAAAACATTGGAGAACACTTAACATTTTCTCTAACCCTCATTGAGTATCAACATACCTGCATCACATATTCACAATATTTTGGGAAGAAATATTGAAAAAGTAACTTGGAGCAAAGAGACTTTTGGTACAGGTAATCAAATCTACTTATTTCAAAGTTTTTTCCAAACTACATATCTAATATTTATGTTCCCTCATCTTGCAGGTATGAATGGAAACATAGAGGCTCTGCACATGTCCATGGTTTATTATGGCTCGAGAATGCACCAAAAGTTGACGAACTGGACTAGGAGGACACAACAGTTATTGAGGTGACAAAACAATACTTTGATAAGTGAGTGTCTTCTTGGAACCCCCACCCGGCTTGCAACCACTTGGATTTTATTTGTAAGTCACTCCTAGACAACCCTTGCTTGCTAGATACAACACAAATTATATCCACCTCCCCGCATGCAAACCTTGAAGAACTACTTAATTGAGTTAAATGCCACACTAAATGTTTAGAGAAGACATGTCTGTGTAGAAAGAAATCATAGCTACAATTGCAAGTACAACGCTCCCTGGGCCATACAACCTACTTCTTCCTTACACATTGAAAGTGATGGGAAAATAAAGTACCTCCCTTCAAGAAACGATGACATAATGAACATCCACAATCGAACAATGATATACATATGGAGAGAAAATGTTGATTGCCAACCGGTCAATTTACAATGTATCCTCCATATGCTCCCTGCCGATAGGTTTAACCACCAAACAACATTTAACCATTTCTCCCGTATACCCCAATTTAATAAATTCATGAAATAAGACTTTATTGAAAAAGAAGAATGTTGTGGGCTCCTTTGTGAGGATATCTATGTGTGAATTTGGTTTCATTCCCTCTTTCTCTTGTCTAGAAACCTCCTTCAAAAAATCTATAAATGAAATTTCATGGATTATTCATTCATTTTGAAACAATAGAACTCAATGAGCATTTGAATTTAAAGAGTAAATACTAATACTAATAACGATATAATATGTAGAGCCAACACCCTGGCAGCAGACAAAGAATTCCAAGGGTTCCTTCATAGTTATTTCACCAATGTATATATCATGTTGACTAATGTAAGTTGATGTCGTCTAAGGGATGAAATCCTTCCATGCAATGTCCGTTCTACATTACTGATCCTTCAACCTGAGCCAGTAAGTGTCAAACTCAATAAATTGGTGAAGCCTACATAGGCTTGCAACTTTGACAAGCCTATCAAAAAATTGTTGTCGAGCCTCTAGCTTTGTATTCCTCACATCAATTGTTTATGTACATTGTATATAGCATATCCATTATCACATATGCATTTTGACATACACAAATATGTCTCTCCTTTATCATCTGTTCAGCAGGCGCTACCACCAAATCAATTTATATGCATCATTGTCATCTTCAAAGTATATACAAATTTTAAAAATTACTTTTTCTTGGTCAAAGAAGGCGTTTGAATCCCTGAGCATATGTATTGCAATGGTGTATGGATTCCCATTTTAGAAATCCAATTCCTTTTTCCCGAGAAATGAATTGCACACAATGTCCTCTCATCTCCCTCTTCCTGTTGGAGAGGACGCTGACATGGCTATATTCATAGCGTGAGTATTTCATGCATAGTTTTCCTACTCAGCGAGTACTCGTTGAGTTGGTGAATAGTCACCATATTTTCTCCATGTTGAATATTTTTCTATAAAACTCTCGACCCCAAGATCACGAATATTCCCCAAGATTCGCCATGAATATTCACCAAAACTTGGTGAGTTCTAGCCCACAACTCACCATATGGAGAAAGGACACAGAAAAAATCCAAAAAAATGTATTTTATGTTTCAAAAATGCTACTTTTTGTCTTATAAATGCTTCACACTCCCTCACTTGTAATCACACAACTATTTCTTCCAAATATTTCTTTAGAACGGGGAAGAGGAAAATGTAAATTATTGTAAATCTGTAACTTGCATAGATATTCAATTTATGATGATAATTTTCAATGACAGTCATCATTAATTCATAACACTTACCAGATGGCTCTTGTATTCGCACGATGATGCAATTTTTTATTGTATTGGTATTCAAATCTAATAGAAAACACTTCCCCAACATTTTATGGACTCATTTGATACATTTTGTAGTGATATTTTACATAATTTATGTTTTTAAATAAATTTGCACATTTTTTAAGTGGCTGAATTTGGTTTTCTTGGCCATGTTGTGGCATGAATTCAGGAGATGAAAATATTCACGAAAGTGATGGATCATATTCTTCATTCGGTTGTTTTATCTTTTCATAGGAGGGAGCTATGGTGTTCATGCTAATGCATATGATAAATAGTCAATATGTTCCTTTTCTAGATTAGACTATGAGTTGCTTAGATAAATTTTCTAGAAACAACTCCATTTGATAAGAATTTTTCCTCCTATCAAAACCTATTGGTATCTCTTTTGTGAGTTAAAACCTATATGCCACCACTACATGAAGATTAACTAGAGAGATCTTAAGTGATTTGTTTAAAATTTTATGATAGAATGTATTCGTTTCAATCTCTATTGAAATGGATTTTTGCTGTAGTTTATAAGTTAAGTAATACAGAGTCTAAAATTATGGCTTGAATCTTCATGTTATAGTAATTAATAGATATTATTTTAGTCATCGTTATTAGATGAATAACTGGATTTAGCTTTCATATTTTTTGTTGCAGTAACTTATGGTGACTTACTAGATTAGTTCCAAGCTTCAATAAGTATTACTCAAGGAAAATTACATATGGCTACAATATCTTATTTTAAGAACTAGGAAGATCATTGTACAATGAAAACAAAAATGCCACATGGGCAGAGAAAAGCCTTAGAATTTTCACAAATGACACCACCTACTAGAAAGAAAGTAGAGTATGCATACTAATGTGAATTACCTAATATTTTGGTGATATCTACAATTTTACCTAATAAAGTACTCATACTAGAGGAATTGATCGAGACAAGGTTGATAGAACAAAATCATCTACCTCGCCATGATATCCTTAATTGAATTATCATCTCTCTTTTCTCTCCTATATTCTACTACTACACACAATCTATGGTTCGATAAATTGCTCAAATCTACCTCTTAATTTAGATAGGTCATAAAGGTATTTAGATAGGTCATACACAATTATAGGTGCACTTTTTTTAATTTGAGATTTTATTTGCTTGGAGGTATTTAGACTTTCAGTAAGAACATGTTATTTAAACTTTGATTTTCATATGTTGACATTGGTTTCTATACTTATCTGGTTCTAATGAAATATTGAAAAAATTATGCCAATCTTGAGCATTTATAAAGGTGCAAATATATGACTGCAATATACAGAGACAATTATGTGGAATCTGGATAAAGGATGGAAATGCTAATGTAAAATTTATGAATGATGTGACCCACATAATCCATGCTCTAAGATCAAATTTGTTAAATGGTCAATATCGTCATGCATACAAAGCATATAGTTTTCTATCTCACAATTATTATGCACTAAATGATGAAGATTATTGCTTGTATATGTTAGAATTTAAATTTAAGTTCATCTTACTATTAAATTTGGTCTACATCTCTATTTCCTTGAGTTTCTTGAGGTCAATTGATTAGCACATACATTTAGTTTTATTAACTTCTTTCACTTTTTTCCAGGATATTTGTGATTCTCTTTCTCCCGTGGTAAAGAAGAGAGTGTTGTCTCTAAACAAACTTTAGGTGGGTTTCAATATTGATTGAAGTATTTATTCATTTGTCCTATTTATTGCATGTTATAGACTAAAGAGATTATTGTAGAGTGCTTTCATGTTATTTTCTTTTGATTGTTCCATCTATATTTATAGTTGGCTCCAATCCTTTTTCCAAAGTAACATGTGGGGGCATGTGTTTGTAAATGACAGGATTCATTATGTGCTAAAGGGTTTGTTCCCCAATGAGACCATTTTGAAGCATCCCAAGTTGGACGTTATATTGATCATCGACAAGGCTTTTTAAGCTACTCGTCATACCTAAGAGCATCTTCTTGGACTAACATACTTCTTTTCCCTCTCCAGTTTAATATGATGCAAACTAGAAACACAATTCCCCTCCCTACAATAGGCTTGACATTAACTATGTCTCGCTTGCAGAGGGAGGAAGAGTTTAAGAGTCTTCAATGTGTTGTTAATGTTTTGCATTGCAGGAAACCGAAACCACTACTACTTTACTCAACACTTCTTGTATCCAAAGCGACATTGTCATTCAAGGGGTATCAAATGTATTCATATTTACCGCAAATAAAATAGCCCACAAAAGGCTACCATTCATGATATAAATACTACAAATGTATACATGTCTCGTTATGTGTACATAAGTCTTCATATATATGATGTTGTGATATATGATTTGCAACTTTAAATGTATGAATCTGTAACAAAATTAAATGTACACATACAACCTTTCAATGTAATGTTTCATCTATATTCCTACACTACCACTATCAATCACATGCCTTATTGAGTGTACAATAAAGGTTTTTCCAACAAAAGACCAACCGAACAACCGACGCAACACTAACAAAATTAACCCGAAATAAATACAAACCACATCAACTATAAAAGTAATTAACTATCGAAAACGGTATCAAATGTATTCATCTACGAATTTGTAACAAGTTTGAAATGTAGAGAGAACCTTTAAATTAAGTGGTTCATCTATGTTTCGATACTTACAAAATCACACCCCTTATCAACATCAACTATAGAAGTAATAACTATCCCTCTAAACCAAATAACATATACCATTCGGCGTTCACATTGCATTGTACACATGCGATTGCTAGTTTAAAATTTATCAAAATATATCCATTTTTAACTTTTCCACTTATATTCTAAAAGTAATTTTCTATATTTTTTTTACTATTGAACATGTAAATATTCTAATTAACATAGGTATTTTAAAAGATTTGCAATACAAAAGTTTTATTCTAGAGGGTTTTAATATATTTGTTTCTAGACATATTGTAAATAGAAATTTAGTTCTTTAATAAAAAATATAAATTCAATATATTTTTTTGTCTTTAATATATTTCTATAACATTTTTAATTTTTAAATTATAAAAAAATATGAAAAGGAAAAAATTTGGTCATGTTTATTTGATGTGGGAGCATGGTGAGAAAAGATTGAAGGCTATATATAGGTTTGAGAATTTTGACTAAATGTTGATGTGTGTAAGGTTATCAAGGGTGGGTAAGATAAAAGATGTACAATTGCATGTTCACGTGATTGCGTGAGGGTGTGTAAATGATTTTTCTCAACGTTTTGTACTATGAAGTGTGTGGCATAAATGGCACACAACAAGATTGTGAAGAACAAAATGCATAATAGAGTACATTTATTTGTTGAAGGCTAGTAAGAAAAGGTGGTATGCAAGTATTGCACAATGTATAAAATAATAATTCTATATCTTTTCAAAGGTAAGTTCATAAAGAATGGCAAGGGATGATTGTGTAGTAAAATGAAGGCACTTAGGGATAATGCAACTAAGAAACAAGGGAGTACATATAGATTAGCACTTAGGCCATGTATCAAGAGGATAAATTGCCAACTAAGAAGATGACATGGATTCTTCTAGAAGATTTTTTCAACTACTGGAGTAGGGTATATTGATGCTATTAATGAGAAGGATTTGATTTTTAATTTGAGTGGATAGTTAGAAATCTATGAAACTGGATATGAAATGAGGAAAGTGTGGGAACAAGAAAGTATAAAACAAGGTCCATCGTTCCATTTCAGGCTATTAAGAGTGGAACCAATGATGTTGAAAAATGAGACAAGGATGTTGAACTTGATTTTAAATATGAAAGTTAGAGTTGGATTTAATGAGTCAATGATCACGCTAGAGAAAAGGAGGATAAACAAAGTGATCCTATATGAGTCCTTACTATGTAGCACTACCTTTGTTATAGCCTAACATTCTATTATACACTTTGTAACAATCCCATTAATGGTTTTAATTGTTGCATTAAGTATATATTGATGTGTTGAAATATACAAGTGGTATAGGATCATTTCAATCCCACCCAAATGTGCACGAAGTGGTATTCAAGAAATTTTATAGCTCTTGTAGAGAAATTTGAGAAAAGTGCGAGGACTAGTAGATCACCAATCATGACGTAATTCATTGAAGACTAAAACATCTACTAAGAATAGATGTCAGTGGAGGTGTATTAAATGCGACAATTTGATTTAACCTAAATCTTTAATTCTTAAGGGTTAGTAACCAATTAAATATTATCCTAATCAAATAGTTTCCAAAGATAATTTCAACAATATTAGGTTAATGAATGAAACAAGATAGAAAATGGTAGATAAAATAATTGAATTACTAGCAATGATGATGAGGAGATGACATAGTTGATATTCTAGACTGTGTGCTAATCTAGGCTAGTCGATGAACATAAAAGGCTTGAAACAATCTAACAGAGCCTCGTTATTGAAACTATGACCTTAATAGTTACCTAACCTAAAGTGTATGGTACAGATCAAAACATACCCATGCTTTAGCAATTTATTTATGTTATGGTCTTTTTGTACTTTCATCATCGAGAATATTTTGTACTTGTTCACTACTTCCAATTTTTCTTTTGTTTGGAATATGGACCTTCAATACTATGTGATGCTCGTTGACAACTGAAACAATCTTCAAAACCCTAGATGGTCAGAGACACCTGCAAAACAAACACTAGGTAGATTTTGGGTGCCTATTTACACCTTTGACATCACCACTACTCTAAAGAGGGATGAAACTACGCGTTGTTCTCACCTACCATGTTATATCTACATTGTATGTATCAAAATTGATAACCATAACCTTACAAAAACTGGATTTTAGCCTTGATTATGTGCCTCTTGTGTTAACATAATTATTAATTTATGCATTCTTTTCTTTTCTTGTAAACTGACTTGGTCAGTTATACCTTCATGGCATCTACCTTGTTGATGTTTCCCTCCTTTGCAATCATTCCTATTTGTATAAATTACTGATTTTTCTTAGTTAATGCACTAAATTTGGTTTTTCTCTGTTCTCGCCTATCATTGGTATTTTAAGCATTGGCGTGAGGGCCTGTAGCATGAGAATGTGCAGAAGAAAGCGCGTGAAAATATCAGAGCGTGCATATCACGGAGTTTGTGGTAAACGTGCAGAGTGTGGAGACATGTTCTCTTCTCTTTGGCGTGAAAACAAATGTGTTTGGTGCAACATATTTTGGCGTGAAAACAAATCTGTTTGGTGCAGCGAATCATATTGGTAATCCAAAGATATGTTGTCATGTTGATACACAGTGATCAGAAGGAGGACGTGCTTGGCTTTGGTGTGGAGTTGTTAGACATATCATACATGATTTGAGTGACCAATTACAGCACACAAACGACCTGTTTTACATGTCGACTTACGTATAAGAGTAAAATGTGCACTTAGTGTTTAATATCGTGTTTTGATGCTTCAAATGTGGAAACCTATTTCAAACGTGGTTGTCTTTCTGTGTTGACGTCAACAGCAAGAAATTTGTAAGAAATCATCATAGATCCGCGAGACGGTGGTTACACCAGTGCTCTTTTGTCAAAAGCGTGAGCACATGGTGCAAGTATCCTAGCGAGAAATCAGTGAGGTGAATCACCGTTAAGAGGCCAACATCAAGATTTTGAAAGCACCGGCTTTTATTTTTCATTTCTCGATGCCCTTCATAATAGCGAAAATCTGTAGTTTGACAAGCTAGTGTGTCAAGGACAACTCGATTGGTTCTTGTTTGAAGTACAGTATCAAGCTAAGAAGATTTGTGCAGAAATCAAGAAAGGCTATGAGGCAGATGACGAATGTAAAATGGAATGCACACATAAGCATCTGTGTCTCACTACACAAGCGTCCTGAGCTCACTTTCATTGTCCTCTTCATCAGTAAGGCATTGTACCTTTGAACATAATAATAATAAAATTATGTTTCTGACATCATGTATGCCCCAAAAAAATTGTTATCCGATGCTCAACTCCTGAAAGGGCCTTATTATGCTGCATGGAAGAAAAATATGACAACCATTCTCCTCTTTGAAGATCTATAGGAGATCGTCACTGGCACAGTCGCTTGTCCCACCGACGTAGATGAGAAAATGAAGTATGACATGGCCGATATAAAAGCTTTGATGTTGATCACTCTGAGCATTTTTGATGAGGTGTAACCACACATACAGGATGCGAAAACTTCAAAGGTGGCCTAGGATAATCTTTCCACCCTCTACGAAGCAACGATTTTGACAAAGATCCTCCATCTCTAATAAAATCTTAATACCATGAGTATGAAAGAAGGCGAGAAAGTAGAGGAATTATTGTGTCACATGGAAGAACTATGAGTTGAGCTTGGAGCACTTGGAGAAGTGGTAAAAGATAATTTTTTTATCCCTCTCACACTGTGAGCTATTCCTTCCAAGTTTTAGACATTTATCACCACATTGACTGTCACAAATAAAGGCGTGACCTTTGTTGAATTGTTGAACTTTATACAACAAGAAGAATCCATTCAGATAGTGCATGAAGAATTTGAGGACAAAGCATTGATCTCAAGGCATAAGAAGAGTCAGAAGCCTCGCAAGGGACAAAAAGAGAAGTAGACACAAAAGTAACCACAGAAGCATAAGTCAGTCTCTAAAGGTGAATCGATTGTGTAACATATGCACCACAAATATGCACGACACTATGAACTATTGGTACAATGGTCGCACAAAACACAATTCCATAGAAGAAAGAACATTTGGCTGAGGTGATTCACAGAAATTCAAGTGGTGTCCTCATAAAAAAATAATAAAGGACATGTCGCAGCCCAGCCATATGGTGACTTAGATGAAGATGTCTCGAATAAGCACATTGTAATGCATATGAAGATGATTTTGTTCTAGTCTGCCAAACATCATAGCCCTCGTGAGAATGTTTAGTTGATAGAATTAGACTCCAAAGTAAGCATATAACGGGCGATAGGAATCTTTTTAGTCATTGACTGATTGACCTACTAGAGACCGGGTCAAATTGAAGACAACAAGGAGCATGTTGTAGAAGGAATAGGAAAATTAACCATTCCTCTCAAAAAGAGAATATGTACTCTCACAAAGGTGCTCTATATATGTGGCTTGACCATAAATCTCATGTCTATCTCTTAGCTATTGAATCACAACCTCAAGGTGGAGTTCATGGTTCAGAAAGGCATCAAATCATGTTTGATATCTTGAGAAGGTATGATACAGTGGAATGCAATACCCTCTAGAATATTGGTACGAACATCTTTCTACCAGATCCCTTCATCAAATCAATTCCAAGAAGATGGTACAAGGACTTCCTCCACTCTCGCATTCATTACCTCTTTGTCTTGGCTGTCTAGTGGCCAAACAACATCAAGATCCATTCGATTCAAGTACATTCCATGCCAAGAACCATCTCAAGGTCATCCATACCGATCTGTGTGGATGGTTTCTTGCTTTATTTAAGGGTTTTCAGTACTTACATTTGTTCACTGATGACTATTCCCGTAATACTTGGATGTTCTTTCTCCTAAATAAGAGTGAAGCATTTTCCAATTTTTAGATCTTCTATAAGAGTGCTTTCTAGTAGACAAGTCAAGCCCTTCTTATCCTCAACTCATATCGAGGGGGAATTCTTGTCAAATAAATTCTTGGCATTCTTGAAGGAGCAAGACATCACATAGCACTTGACTGTCCCTATACTCCTCAGTAGAATGGAATGAAAGAACTTGACAATCGGATTGTCAAGGATATGGCTCATTGCATGCTTTCCACGACAAAGTTAGAGGATAAATTTTTGGCAGAAGCGATCCACACCTATGTATATCTTATGCATAGAGAACCTAAAAATATCTTGCAAGACATGACACCAAAAGAGGTATCGAGTAATCATAAGCCTTAGAATATTTATCATTTGAGAGTATTTGGATGTACTGCATATATGCATGTCTCAGATAAGAAGAGGAAGAAGCTTGATGTAAAAATACTCCAGTACATATATTTGGGGTATAGTACTACCTCAAAATCATATTATCTCATGTATCTTGAGACAAAGATATATATGCGAGTCGAGATGTGGTTTGTGATGAGTCATCATTTGAATCTTTTCCATAGAAAGAAGAGTTTGCACCAACCTCCTCTTATAGATTTATCTCATAGCCAGTTGATGAGCATGAGGATTATTCAAAAAATAAAGATGAGCTATAAGGGGAATGGTTCATTGATCTTAGAAATTTGGAAAACAATTCTTCACATCAGAGCAATGTTAACATCTAAAGTGGGTCCAAAGCACCATGAGAGATTCCCACTTGAACTCTCTTCCAAAAAATTCATCAGGAGTTTGATTGAGAAGACAAGAGAGAAATGAGGTAAATATCACACTCATGAGTTCAGTGGTTGATAGCACCAAACCTGATTTAGTTTGTGAGGTACTTAGTCAGCCATAGTGGAAGAAGGTGATGGATGTAGAATATGACTCGTTGATACAAAATTATACATGGGAACTTGTTGATTTGGTTACATGTAAGAAGTCTAGTGGGTGCAAAACAATTTTCAAAACAAAATATAGGGACCATGGATCTATCGACAAGTACAAAGCACAGTTAGTTGCAAATGGTTATGCTCATCAAGAAGAAATTGACTATGAGGATAACTTTACACCCATTGTGAAGATCAAAACCATTAGAGTTGTTTGTGCACTGGTAGCACAAAAAGGATGGAAACTTCAGCATATGGATGTAAAAAGTGATTTCTTGAATGGTGATCTCAAAGAATAAGTATACACGACCTAGCCCGATGAATTTTTTAATGAGCAGCATCCTCAGAAGATATGTCGTCTAATTAAGTCTCTTTATGGACTTAAATAGGAACCCAGGGAATGATACATTAAAATAGATGATCACAAATTCTAGCATGGATTCACTCGTAGCCCCTCTAATACAAATATGTATACCAAGAAGATAGGCAGAGATATTTTTATGTTGGTTTTGTATGTGGATGATCTTGTGATTACAAGGAGTTAAGATAATCTCCTCGAAGATGTTAAGAATGATTTGAATAAATCCTTCGACATGAAAAATTTGGGGCTACATCACTATTGTCTTGGCTTGGAGATATGGCAGAAGAAGAATCATTTTTTATCTCCCAGATGAAATATGCCAAGACACTCCTAGAAGAGTATGGCATGTCTTATTGTAAACCTATGTCCACTCCAATGGAAAAAATTACAACTTTCTAGATTCCAGGATTCACCTCAAGTAGATAGTTCTCACTACATATAGCTTATTAGGAGTCTCATTTACTTCACATATACAGGACCATATCTTTTCTTTGATGTTAGTTATCTTTCCATATTTATGTAAGAGCCGAAGGAATGTCATTGAGAGAGAAGCATGTGTTGAGATATGTGTGAAGTACAACTGACTATGGTATGGAATATCGAAGAACTTTCAGTTCTTCTTACAGGGATAGATAGACTCAGACTATGTTGTATCTATTGATGAAAAGAAATCATCTCAAGTCTAGACCTATCTTGTGGATAAGTAAGAAGAAAACTATTTTTACTCTCTCATCTAGTGAGGTAGAGTATCACTATGCACAAGGAACTGTGTGCAAAGTGATTTGGTTACATCACATTTTAGGAGATATTGGAATACCTAAAGAAAATCCTTCCATCATTCATTGTGAAAATCAAGGTGTGTTGAAGCTTGTGAAAAAACTAGTTTTCCATGAGAGCACAAAACACATTGATGTCGAATGTCACTACATTTGAGAACAAGTCTTAAACTACCACATCTAGCTCCAGTACTGCCCCAAAGTTTCTCAGATTGCATATATACTCACCAAGTCTCTTAGCAAGGTGAAATTCATAATTTTGGGGGTACATTTGTAAAAAAAAATGTATTAAAGGAATATTCCAATTCCTCTTGATCTGGGATGGGTGTAATTTTGAGCTCTAACAGTTTTTTGCACGCCCGGTAGGATGAGTATTGAAATCTTCAATTTCATTATTGTTAAGTTTTAAATGTGTGAATTAGTGATTTCCAACCTTTGGAAGATTGTTTTAACACATTTTGAAACTCCCTACACTCATATCTATTATTTTCAGTAGTGTGCACACCTTTTTCATGAGAAGAGTACATACCAAACAAATCACAGCAACTGAAGAGTCCTTTGAATACATTCAAATTTCTCCAAGAATAAGAATCATCAGAACAACCATGTGTAGATTTCCATCTCTAGTGCTTCATGCAATTTCTACACCACCTCTTGATAGGCCTTCCTTATATCCTACTAGAGTTCTCAGACCTATCATTATGGTAAAACAGTAAAATCAACCATTTGTTTATTTTACTAGTAACATTCCTCTTGCTCTCAACGCCCAAAATCCTATTCTAGCATTTGCACTTAAGAGTATCCATTTCTTCACTAGGGAAAATCAAACCACTCCAATAGACCATATCTAATACATTGCCAATGTCTTTGTTATCCACCAAATTTTTGAACAAGATGTGGTTGTTAGGCTATTAGATTCTTCATTCAAGGGATATATTTATAATGGTTTAGAAGTATGTCAGCTTAATAAATCAGAAATTGGAATCAGTTGAGGGTATCCCTTTGCAGTCAATTTGGAGAGAAGGAAGATAACCTCTCTTTACTTGAACAATTGAAAACCATAAATAGGGCTCCCAATGAGCTCATGACATACTTTAATTCATATTTCAGATTACATGGGAGGGGATTCCAGCCTGGTGAGACTTACTCCAAAAGGTGCTTTCCTTTACTTTTTAAGGCCTTTGAATTATGATATTTTTTCATGATATAATCTATGGGGGTGAAACATTTCATGGGGCCTATGCATTACCCATAAGGGCTGAAAATTGTCTAATACATGTAAGGAAGTTAGCCCCTAGGGTGCATGTGTCCTTTTTCCGTAAATGCCTCAAGTGCCCCAACCTTCCATTGCCCCTATTCCTAAGCATAGTGCTCAACTGCTGTTGCCTCCACATATTATTCTCCTATGCAGAATAAGGAGGGTGAAGAAGTGAAGGTCCTGATTAGAAATGTGTCTAATAAAGTTGTAGCTTTAGAAAAATAGCATATGCAAGCCTTTAGAAATAATTACAATCAAGGGTGAAACTAGATCCATCATCCCTTCATAAATTACTATCGAAATCAAATATATGGGAAGAATGAGAGATGTCATGCTAATACGCACCTCCTTCTTTAGATTGTTTCCCTCATGTAACATTGTCCCACACCCAGTTCTAGTCAAGTACTTGTTCTATTTTAGAACAATTCGGTCCAAGAGACAGAGTGGTGCTTACCTTGTAACATGCCTCATAGCTAGTAAAATTGTGCTAATGCCTTGCATGCGTAGGCCTAAATGATTCAAAGTGCTTCAGGTGGTGATCCCTACACCAATGTGTGTGAACCTAAAAATAAAGAAGTTCCATAATTTGTTCTTAAGGAGAAACTTTTCTTCTTTTGTGTCGAAGACTTCGTATAATCAATCAAGTTATGGATATCCAAAATGGACTGTGTGCTTATGTTGTTTATAAAACAAGATACAAGAAGAGTATTCTCGTAACAAATCATATCAATGTTTTAGCTTCCCACTCAGGTATGAGATACTTCATCATGGGATCAAAAATCAATGAGAAAAGAGAAAGATGGGTGACCAAAATCATGGAGTATGATGTGACTATCAAAGACACTAATCTTATCAAAGGCAATGCACTTTGTAAGCAACTTGCAAAGGACGTGCATTTTGAACCTGAGACTTCATTTTTTTAGATGAAATCCTCCTACGTGTTGAAACTAAGCATAATGAAGATCCAAGCACACACACCTAGATAAAGGACATGGTCACATTCCTTTCCTCTAGTGCATATCCTCCTGATTTCAACAAAGAAAATATATAGCATATAAGGTTACAGTCTATTCACTAGCACTAATTGATGGTGTTATCATCAGAAGAAACATTGATGGCATGTTGCTAAGATGTATTGACGATGCATAGGTTGACAAAGTGTTAGCATAATTTCGTGATGGATTCTCTGGTGGACACTTCTCTGTCAAAGAAACAATGATGAAGATCATCAAACAAGGATATTTTTAGCCTACCATGTTCACGGATGTGCACATGTGTGTAATGAAATGCAAAGAGTGTACTTTCTTTGTAGAAAATAATAAATTGGTAGCACTTCCCCTCTGACCAATCCAAGAGGATCATATTTTTGCATAATGGGGTTTAGACTTCATTAGCATGATCAATCCTCCTTTGAGTGCCACCCAAAAGTAGGTGTTGACAACTATGGACTACTTCACCGGATGGACAAGGAAGCTCATGCTCAAGGACTTTCTCAAAGGCATTGTAATAAGGTTTGGCATTCCTCAAACCATTATCTCTAATAATGCAAAATACTTCCTTCGTACTAATATTTCTAATTGGGTGCTAAGTCTTGGAATATATTTGAAGAATTATTCTCACTATTACCCCCATGGTAATGGCTTGGTAGAGTCAACTAATAATAACCTAATCGTGAGTTATAAAACAAATAATGAATATGAACCAGAGGTAGTGATATACTAACATCGCATGCACGTTCTAGGAAATTATGATGAAGAAGGAAATAGGTACTTCACCTTATAAACTTGTTTATGGTAAGGAAGTTATACTTCCTTTATCTTTGGAATTGACTTCATTGGAGCTCGCCTAGCTATTGGAGTTTGAGGGCACAGATCAGAGATAAATCAGAATGGCAGAGCTGGTTGAAATCGAAGAATTGAGAAACTCTACCATAATCAAAATAGAAAAATGTCAGCAATAGAAAAATAACTGGCTTGACAAAAATGCTAGACCTTAAGATTTAAAAGTTGGTGATTTGGTCTTAAAATGGGATGCTGATAGAGCCAAACTAGGGTGTCATTAAAATTTTGACACACTTTAGAGTGGTTCATACACTATCATTTCTTACATGGAGGCTAACTCTTTTGAGTTGTCTCACCTTGATGGATGCGTACCACCAATCCTAGTTAATGGGATTCAACTCAAGTTCTTTCATTAAATCTTATACATAATTGTATATATTAGAGTAGTTTCAATTCCTCCAAGTGCACTCTACGCACATTGTCCCGTTTGTTTATAGTAAATTTCCTTTCGTGCACTCTCTTTTTCTTACATGATGCCAAGATCTTCTAAAATTTTTTCAGCAATTTTCCACTCTCATAAAATCTAGATCATAACATCTTCATATAAGAGTAACAGTTATTCAGAGTTCAGATAGTGCTTCAAGTGACTTCAAGGGGTAGTTCTTCAAGTTGCAGATTAGCATTTCAGTGTTTTCGTGCTCACTCTATGCCTAATGGATTCTTCAAGGCTATTGATCTCCTTCATCTAGTAGGAAGATGGCCCCAAAAGTTGCCAAACTATTTTCCAAAATAGCTTCCATAGTTATTTTGACAACATACATTTTCATTCTCACTCTAAAGTTCAACATTGCAGGTTACGAACACTCTAGTTGTTCTCTTGCCACTGTGGTTGGTCATAATCCTTCCACGTGCCCCGTGTGCCCTTCCTTCTCCATTCATCTATCTCCTTCCATTCTCCCTTTGTGCGCACCCTTTTTGTATGCCCACTCACCTTCTTGCAATTCACATATCCTCCGTGTGCACCCCCTTGAGTCGCATTCTAAATTGGCTAAGTCCCTTACATACTTATTTTGCATTCTTCCCTGGTGCATCTTGCCTTCATATTTTTCTCATCACGTGCTTCCTTCCTGGCTTGTTCCATGTGCCTCTTCTTTTCTTTCCACCGCACATTTCTCAATTAAATACTCGTGCATGCTTTCATACTTATACCCTTTTTTCAAATATATGCATTTATTCACTTTTACGTGTACTCCTTTTGTGTGTGTATTTTAATTTCTCACACCCCTTTCTCATGTGCACATTATACACAACCCTTCCCAGCCACTCATTATGCCACGTGGAAACCTGTCATACTTGAGTGTGTAACACACAACCTATCAAAACATGCCAAATTGGTGTCAAATCCTTGTGATGAACCATTGTGTGACATGTGGAAGAAATGACAAAATAAATGAGCAAATTGGTTGATCCTTTAGCGAATCAACGTGTGCCACATGTCATTGTGTGTTCTTATTGCACTTTGTAGACTTTAAAATGTGATAAATTTTTCTACATGACTATGATCTATGTACTCTTGGTATTTTTGGAGAGATTTTGATGTGGGATAGACTCTAGATCATGCAAAATCATAATTAGACTTTCTTATTTAGATTTGAACATGGGGCACTGGGAAAATACAACAAACTAGACCTTGTACCATCAAGCACTTATATTCATTAGAGCTAGAGGAGAATCTAAAATAGTTCATGCCAACTCCAGGACATAAGTATGAATTTTAGGATACCAATGATTAGCTGCAACAACTTTAGGAGCCCAGTGTAAATCATCTAGAGGAGGTAATTTTCTCGTTTGTTGTTGATACTTTGGGTCCTAGAATGGAAAGCCAACTTTAGGAAAAATATCCATGGTTATCCATAGCCATGTTTAATGCAAAATTAGTTACATGCTCTCAAATTTTGAGGAAGGGAAACTAATTCACCTCGCCATTATCAGGGTTTGTTTTAAGTTTTCCTTATTTTTGTTTAAAATAGGGTAGGAGTAGGTTTGTTTTCGATGGAAGAAGTGCTTTTACACACTCTGCAAGTCTCATTTAGGCATGTATGATTTTACCTTTTGTATATATTTTTTGTTCGTGGTTTTTCCAACACGGTACACCATGTTTTAGTTAGACCTCCTAGAAAGATTTTATAATAGGAAGAATCTCACAATTACATAGAACAGTTGCAATTCTCAAGGATTTCAAATGCAGAGCAACTAAAATTACATTTAGGGACTAATTTTAATGATTTCCATTCTCTCATCCCTTCAGAATAATCACATTTGAGATTCTATTGTCCCTTGCAAGATAAGAAAATTCATTTTGGGGGTAACTTTTTGTAGTACTAGTGATAATCCTCGCAGCAATTTGCATATTTCCGAACATAATAAGCAGATCCCCAAATCCATTCAAGGTCCTCCTAGGATTCAAGTAGAAGATCAACCTCAAATCCTTGTTGACTTTATTTAAATTGAAAATCTTATGGATTTGTAGAAAGTCCTAACCTTTAGCAGTGTCCCAAGTAGCATTTCAACATGAGGAAATTCAGTTTAGTAGTGGTTCCCAATTGCCTCCCAAATGAACATAAGCTTTCTAGATCTACATTGTTTCTTCCTTTTTGAGGCATCAATTAGCTCAGTGTTTCAAATTGTCAAGAATCATATTTAGGGAGCAAGTTGAGAAATACATTCCTAGTCCTAACAGGTCAATTTGTAGAGAAGATAAGGAAGAAATTCCATATTTAAGACAATTTTCCACTCTCACAAAATATTGTAATTCAGAAATCTTGTAAATGAGATGCTTAATTCATGTTAATGTTCAGGTCCAACAGAGTTTCAAGAAGATTTCGGGGATAGGATTCAGAGATTTGGATCAGTTTAGGGCTATCAACAATGACTCTATGCCCAATGGAGGCTTTAGGCTACTAGCGAATCACATCTAGTAGGAAAATGTCCCTTGAGTCACCAAAATTGTTATCCATTTCTTCCCCTAGGAAAAATGGACAACTGTGTAGGATCGGACCCAGTAAACCGAGCATGTCCTTCATAATAAATCTAGTTTTTCACACACACAAAACCATGTTTTGGGATCATTTGTAGTTTTTTTGGAAGAATTAGATTCATTCCAGGAATTTTTTCCTCTTCTAGGTTTTGAAAGACTTGGTGGTTTCCTAAGAATTAAAAACTGGGCTCTAGTGGACCCACATCCAGCAAAACAAGAAAAATGGATAAAAATGAAGCCCACTTCTTAAAATCATCTTCTCATTCCCTCATGGCCCACTGACATAGAAAAATTCTAGAAAGACTCAAAGAAAAATATAAAAATGTAGAAAAAATGGAAAAGAACCCATTAAGGGCACTGAGCTGAAAAAAAGCTCGACGATCTCCTCAGCGAGAAGTTAAGTGAGCTACATTGGATTAATGGGGTCACAAGTTGTAGGTTATCTTGGGTGAGCTCAAGGATCATGGAAGACGAAGGCACGTTGAGAGACCAACTACGCGGCATAGCTTGACGAGCTATACAAGGAGCTTCTCGATTCCCATTAGATGGCAGTGCAGGAATAGCTCGGGGGAGAGCCAGGGTGATGGCTTGGTGTGGCGCAAAGGGTAGAGGTCATGCAATGCATAGGGGATGATATCATAGTGAGTTGAGGTGAGTGTAGAGGGTTGTAAATAGAGGATCTTGGCAAGTTTTCCTAGCTCGCCGAGGAGAATAGAACAAAGGGGCAAACGGCCAAGCTGAGGGCTAGGAAAGAAATTGAGGTTGTGAAGGGCCAAGCTCACGACGAGCTAAAATAATGAATGGTCGCAAGGGACTAAGCATTAAATACGAGGTGAAAGAAAACTAGATTCAATAAATGTGTCCATCTCAACATAGGGTCGAGCCAATGGCAAGGAATAAAGATCATCTTATGAACTCATGTGGGAGGAAAAGGAGTTTAAACAAGGGGCTCATCACGGAGAGCTTGTTGCAGCTAATTATGGGATAGAAGGGGAAGCCAAAGTACTCATAAATGTTACAAATGAGCTAGCTCATGGAATGCACAAGCCACGATGGAGGTCCCAAGTGGAAGTCGGTTGAGTTGAATCCAAGCCACTCAAAGAAGATAATGCAGAGGCCTGTGATGGGTGAGTGACTTGCCATGAAATTTGAGGAACTGTAATGTTTTGCATGCTCATGGAGGGTATGACACAAAGATCAAGGTGTCCAAAGATTCACAGATGTTAGTGATTTCATAGGTGAAGTGGCTCAGGCATGAGCCGAAATGAAATCAAAGGCGGGGATCATATCCGAATTGTACATGAAAGGACTCAAGTGTGAGTTAATTGTCGTGTTTAATGGTGGGGGGGTGTTCACAAGTGAACTCACTAATGGATGGATGAATTTGAGCCATTCGAGAAGGTTATAATGGCAAGGTGCCCTCAGGATTTTGGGAACCCGAGTAAAATTTGGAGGGAGAAGTCTAAAACCCCGTAACCTCAAAATCTGATGAAAGTGTTTTAGGATTCAAATTTGTGCTTGGATTTTAACTTCAAGAATTGGCCATTTTTGGGATTTGTTGTGTGTCAGATGTCAGAAGGGAGGTGAACGAGTTGGTACATGGGAGGAAAAATTTCCAAAACCCAAATTCCAAACTTTAAACTTACGGGTTCTTAGAGTTCAAGTTTCTCTAGCACGTTAAGTGATGAACAGTGATAATGCACAGAGCATAAACATCTCTAAATTCCATGGATACAAATGTCTGAAGTGCTCGGGAGTAGTGCTAAGGTATCAGGGAGTTTGGTGAGGCTTGGGGACAATGCTAATCAAAATATAAAGGGGAGCCCGCCAACGTGAAATGTGTGGAGTGGATTTCAAATATGAGTTAGGGGAGTAATCTATGCTCAAAGCATGAAGCAAGGGCCTAGGAAAGGGTGGATGAGTCGATGAAACAAAGATTGAGGTGGGAAAATGCATCTAGCCCATCATGTGATGCAAGAAGAGTTTGATGCGGGAAGTGTTTTAAATCTCATCGTCGAAATTTTAGATCTCAAAGGAGTTAAAAACATGTAATGAAGAAGATCTCACCACTCATCTCATCAAATGGATTGGAAATATTCTTGGTGAGTTACTCACCCACAACCATGCACATATCAAGAATGCAAAACACCCCCTTTTGCTAAAATTTATATAACTTGAGCTCTACTTATCCATTTTTTGTAAATTTATAGTAATCAGAAATGGGATTGAGAACCCTACAAGATGGAACCATCAACATGGATTTTTGGAGGATTTTAAACTTCAAAATTTAATAAAATCTCCAGGTTGTGAATAGTGCCAGGGTAGGTGTGGAAGCCATTAATAAGGTATGGGCACCATTTTTCTCACCCATGGAAGATTACATAAGACATGGGAAACATGAAAGGCTCCCATAACATGATGTAAGCAATTTTCATGCCCTTTATGGGTGATGTAATGCTTGGAAATCCAAAATTCCTCCCTCTCTTACAAATTTCTTCTATAAATTGTAAAGGGGATGCGTTTTTTAAAAAGTTAGACATTTTCTTCTCCTCTTGCTTTCCTCTTCTTCACAACTAGACTGTTGTGAACTTTTGGCTACAAGACTTCTCTCTTAATACTCTAATGGCAATCTTGCCTCTCCTTATACAATGATGTACTCTGCATACTTTATGGAGCAATAAAACTATGTTCGTGTGAATATTTATTACCTTTCATGGTTTTATTGTTTAATCTTTCCTTTCATCATAACTCAGGTGTTTTGTGCATATTATTGTTTCATTATAGGATTCAATAGTTGTTGTGTTTATTGGAATGGTGTACTGCATGTGTTTTGGTCTATGGCACATCTCTACCTTCTCCAAGTTCATCCTTCTCCATTTACAGGCTGGGGAGATTGTCTAACAACCCCTTTTCTTGGTGCTATCACCACCACTTAGTGTAGGATTTCCCTTTTCATACAATCTTTCTTTCCCCATATCCTTGGAAGTGTTAGAATAGGTTTAGTTAGGTATTTTTCTTACAATATTGAGTAGGTTTAGCATTAGGATTAAGAAGAGGAAGCTTACATTCTCCGAAGGTCCATCTCAAGTTCACAAATCCCACAGCTTGATAGATGATACCCATATTACCTAATCACACCGACTTGCTCATTCAAAAGCTAGCAATTCGGGGTTTCTATGATTCGGTGATAACAAGTATTATATAGCATGCGGGTGATTAATTATTTTGTAAAAACCCAAACCTATTATGTTAAATTTTTATTTGATTTTTAAAAAAAATTTGTTTGAATTAGGTCCTATTTTTAAAAATAAACTGTCTATAACATGTTTGCACATAGCATGAATGAAGTGATGCTTATTTACTTTATTTTTTTACACTAAAGGCATTTTCCAAAGTATATATAGCAGATGACATGTTATTGATTCTAACACCACTCATACATGTTACTTCTACACAAATTAGAGGATGCAATGACATTTTTTTGTCATTCACATATGAATTTTATCACACATGCGACGTTTCTCATCATCGTGCATGAATCTATAAAACTTGATTTTTTCTTTTTTTTTATGTGTCGCTACCCACATCAAAAATGTATCTTCAAACAAGCATGTAATAGGGGTTTTAGATTTCTTGAACTCACTTAAAATATCACTCACATGAGCTTCCATGTTGGGTGGCAATTGAAACAAGAATGTCATATTATCCATGTTTTTTAGCGATCCCCACTCGGTTTGGTATGATCCATGGTCAAATCGAAAGGCCAACATCTTGATAAAAAAACCATTATCTTAGCCTTTGTAATAGATTTGTGTTGCAACTATGTAGTTTGGAGACTTGTTGGTTGCATACACTGAACATGGAGCCATTTAGCAGATCCTTCCTATGTGTATCCTTTAATCATGGAGATCCCTTGAGGCCACACCTCTTTGAGGCATTTTTTTCAAATAGTCATTGTGCCTCATGGATGCGTCCACTCTATACATACGTGGCTTTGGCTCAATCCTTACGGCTTTATCATTCCCTTGCATCTGACAAAAATATGATCTCCATTGTGCTTCAATGGATGTCCATATTCTACCTTAGCATCCCATTTTGACGTAGGCTGGGAGGGCGTTGGAAAGGTTGTGGGGTCTGGATTTTCCCCTGATAATCGTGTTTATTTGAGGCATTTGTAGCTCATTGTTTTGGAGCTTCGTCTCTGGCTGTGTATCCCTGCAGGTGCCAAAATGTAGCCATGAACGGGTAGGAGCGACCAACATTCTGAGGACAATGAATTTTAGAATGTGTTGCAGCTGCTTGAGCCCGGATTCAATGTGGCATCATTGAGGAAGCTCCAATCATGCATGTTAAGTATAACCCCTGTAATATTCTACTACTTTTTCATAATTTCTTGAAATGAGTGTTTTCTTTTCCTGCAATGGTGTCTTGAATGGGTTATGTGGGTATCTCTATTTCCTACTACGTGTTAGCATTAGTTTAATACATTGTTGTTGATGGAAAGTTACAGATAGTTACAACTATCACCTTCCTCCCACAGCCAAACCACAGCCTATATATTTGGCTTTGCTTTTTTGTTTGGTACACACATTGAATAAATCTTTATTTGATCTCCTGCTATCATTGGTATCGGAGCTTGGCACATGTGAGGGTTGCTGATTTCTGCAGTGCTTTGATTGGCGTTCGAGACCTTGCGTGTAGATTTATTTGGAGTTTTCTTGATCAAATAATGTGGTAAATGGCATGACCTACATGGAGCTTCCAATTCAAACAAAAGGAGCAAAGTGACCAAGATTATTCCCGAAACGTGGCATTTTTTTGTTCATATTTTTCTATTCATCAGCGTAGTAATTTCCTTGTAGCATAGAAAACGAACCTGTTCCCTGTCTAGAGGAGAGGATGTGTTGAAATCTGGTGAAATCAACACGTGGAAGGATATGAGAAGGAAGCGTCAAGGAGCCATAGTCCAAACCGTGAGCATCTTGAACTGCATGTGTCATGTGGTGTGCATGGAGGTTTGTGTGAGCCGTGTGGGTAGAAGCCCTGCATGAAGTGTTGGTGAGCTATGAGGAAGTGCCCCGAGGAAGGAGCAGCCAACACTAGGCGTGCATGTAGTTTTGGGTTGATAAGCTGCCAATACGAGGCCTACACACCTATTACACAGCAAGGGTTACCACAGCTGCAAAACCAACATTGCGTGGAAGCAACGAGGAGGCTGGAGACCATGTGAAACCTGCAGCATGAAGAGCTTGGTGAGAGAGGCTAATCCAGATAACCTCGCCATGTACATGTCACACATTTCGATACTCGAGAGTGTTACGAGAAACCCTTCATTGGGTCACCTCTGAGAGCCCAAGAGGACACCACCGAGAATCTATTTTGCCTTACTCAATGAATTACTGAATACCGGCAACGTATTATTTGATGAATTGGTGTGTCAAGGATTGTTCAACTATTTCTGTTCGATGTGTGTTGTCAAGCATGCCGAATCCATGAAGAATTGGAGTGCGGCTATGATGCAGATGATGAATGTGAAGTAGAACACCCACAGGAGCGTCATGTCTCACTGCATGAGCTTATAGAGCCCATCTTCATGATAGGTTCCTTAAGTAAGCATTTGTAACTCGTTTTTGAACAATCAATAAATAAAATACAATTTTGAGTTTTTGGAAATGTCTACACCTCGCATTTTGTTATCGGATGCCCAGTTGCTAAAAGGGCCAAATTTTTCCGCATGGAAAACCAAGATGTGGATGATTCTTCAGTTTGAAGATCTTTGGGGGATCGTTTCTAGCACAAACACCCCTCCCACAAATGTTGATATGTTAGCTAAGTATGAAAAGGATGATGCAAAAGCATTGATTCTTATCACTCTGAGCCTTTCTAATGAGGTTCAACCTCACATTCGGGAAGCAACCACTTCCTCTACGGCATGGGCCATGTTGTGTACCATCTATGAAGCCAAGAATCGAATGACGATGCTGCATATTTAGACAAATTTGTACACAATGTGTATGCATGATGGCGAATCATCTGAAGACTTCTTACGGCATGTGGCCAAGTTATGTTCAAAACTTTCTGCTCTCGGTGAACCGGTGGACGACAAGTTGCTAGTCCCACTCACCTTGCGAGCTCTTCCTTCCTAATTTCAGACACTGATCACCACGTTGACCATCACTCAATAGGAGGTGAGTTTTGTCAAACTGGTGAATTATCTCCAGTAGGAAGAAGCCATTTAGAATGTTCAAGAAGCCTTCAAAGATAAGGCTCTCATCATGAGGAAAAAGAATAGCAACAAGCCTCGAAAAGGACAATCAGCCCCCGGAATCGTAAGCGATTCACAAGAGCAACCTCCTCGGTGGCCACCACAGCGCCACCCTGAAGCAATAGCTAAACAAGGTGGATCGATGGTGCCAAATTTGCTCCATGAATACACACACGATTGCGAACTGTTATTATAATGGTCACAAGCATGGCAACTTTGGCGAAGAGAGAACTTTTGGCCAAGGATATTCTAAGAAATCCCAATGGTGTGCTCGTAATCAAAGGCAGAAGGGTCATATTTCTGCTCAAAGCAGATGCCTCCTTTAATGAAAAGGTTCTAGACACAACTCATCCAGACATTTTCCTAGTCTCATAGACTTTCCAAAGTGATCGAAAGTGTCTTAGTTGATTGATTCAGTGCCAATAAACACATGACTGACATAATACAAAGTTATTCCATAGCCCGAGTGATCGCCCACTTTGAGATTAAATCACCATCACAGATAATCAAGAGTATATTATGGCGGGGATTGGTGATGTCATCATTCCTCTTAGGACATGAAGATGTACACTCATGAAGGTGCTATATGTTCTAGGTTTGACCTCAAATCTCTTTTCTGTGATTCAGCTTCTTAATCATCGAATGCGGGTCAAATTCTTTGTTCAGAAAGGGGTCAAGTCCTGCATCATTTCCCAGGGAGACTTAGTTATTGCTCGACCATTTATGAAGGGCTGTCTATTTGCACTAGATGTAATCACTTCATCTAACATTGCTCTCTCTGCTTCAATGGTGGAGTCCATTGCACTATTTTACTTTTGATATGGTCATATTTCTACCAGGGCTCTACATCAGCTCGATGCAAGAAAATGGTAAGAGGGATTCCTCCACTCTCCCACTCCTTACCTATTTTCTCGGGATGTCTTACGGGAAAACAACACAGAGGTCCATTCAAACAGATATCTTATCATTCTACGAGCATCTTTAGGTTGTACATATTGATCTGTGCAAACCCCTGCTAGCTAGCTTCAGAGGTTTTGAATAGTTCCAGCTCATCGTTGATGATTACTCACGGAAAATGTGGTTATATTTTCTTCGGAAGAAGAGTGAGGCATTTGTCAATTTCCAAACCTTTTACTAGCAAGCCACCAGGCAGTCTAGGAAGCATCTTCTTCTCCTTCACTCAGATCGAGTGGGGGAATTTGTATCGAAGAAGTTCTTAGCATACCTAAAGCAACATGGCATTCAACAACATTTTACTACACCCTACACGCCCCAACAGAATGGGAGTTTTGAGAGACACAACAGGAATTTCATGGAGATGGCTCATGCATGCTCTCCACCGCCAAGTTGGAGGATTAGTTTTGGGATGAAGCAGTCCAGATAGCAGTGTATCTACTCAACCGGGCACCCATGAAGATCTTACAAAATAGGACACTGGAAGAGGTATGGACTGGTCATAAACCTTCTATCTATCATTTGAGATTTTTTGGTTGTACTGCATTTATGCATGTTCAAGAAGAGAAAAGGAAGAAGATTGATCCAAAGACACTACCATGTCTTTTCTTGGGGTATAGTACTACTTCAAAGGCATATGATCTCATGGATCCTAAGATGAAGAAGTTATATTAGATTTGATATGTGGTGTGTGATGAGTCATCCTTTGACTCCCTACCACACAATGGAGATCTAGTACCGACCTCGTCACATAGATTTCTCACACATCTAGATGATGGGCAAGATGATTCTTCTCGAGAGAAGAAGAGCTGAGTGGAGACTTATTCGTTGATCTAGGCACACTGGAGAAACACATCTTCACATCAGCAGTAGTAGCACCAACGTCTAAAATGGGTCTAGAATACTATTGGGGATGCACACCTGAACTCACTTCCAAGCACTTCTACGGGAGTCAGAACACGAAGTCAAGCTAGACATGAGGTAAATTTTGCACTCATGAGTTTAGTTGTTGATAGCACCGAACTTGACATTGTTCGTGAGGCATTAGACCAACCATAATGGAAATAGGCTATGAATGTTGAATATGATTCCCTACTTCAGAATCAAACATGGGAACTTGTCGATCTACCTCTAGGTAGGAAATCCATTAGCTGTAAATGGATATTCAAATAAAAATATAAGGCAAATGGTTCAATCGACAAACACAAACCATGACTTGTTGCAAAGGGTTATGCTTAGCAAGAAGGAATTGACTATGATGATACCTTTGCACCCACTACAAATATCAAAACCATCAGAGTTGTCTATGCACTGGCAACACAAAATGGATGGAAACTTCAGTAGATGGATGTCAAGAGTGCTTTTTTGAATGGTGATCTCAAAGAAGAAGTATACATGGCCCAACCCAAAGGGTTTGTAGACGAGCATCAACCACACAAGGTATGTCATCTGATAAAGTCACTTTATGCACTCAAACAAGCACCTAGTGCATGGTATATAAAAATTGATGATCACCCATTGCAGCTTGGATTCACTTGTAGCCCCTCAGATACAAATTTGTATATCAAGAAGGTAAGAACAGATATTGTTATTCTGGTTTTGTACGTAGATGATCTTGTGGTCATAGGAAGTTCTGAAAATCTTGTGGATGATGTAAAGAATGATCTGAAGAAATCCTTCGACATGACTGATTTGGGGCTACTTCACTACTATCTTGGCTTAGAGATATGGTAGAAGAAGAATCATATCTTCGTCTCTTAGATGAAATATGCCAAGACACTCCTAGAGAAGTATGGAATGTCAGATTGTAAACCAATGTCCACATCTATGGAAAAAGGTTTTGCAATTATCTAGATTCAAGGATTCACCACAGGTAGATGGCGCTCACTACAGGCTGCGTGTGGGGAGTCTCATTTACTCGACTTATACCAGGCTAGATCTTTGCTTTACAGTGAGCTATCTCACTAGATTTATGCAAGAGCCGAAGAAATGTCATTAGATAGCAGCAAAGCATGTGTTGAGATACGTCCAAGGTACAGTTGACTTTGGTCTAGAGTATCATAAGAACACTCAGTTCTTCTTACATGGATATACAGACTCGAACTATGCAGGATCCGTTGATGACAGAAAATCTACATCAGGGTATGTTTTTCATCTCGGATCTGGACTTATCTCATGGATTAGCAAGAAGCAAATCGTTGTTTCTCTCTCATCCACTGAGGCTGAATACCGTGCCTCACGAGGAGTTGTGTGGGAAGTAATTTGGTTACGTCACATTCTTACAGATATAGGGATTCCTGAAGAGAAACCTCCCATCATTCACTATGACAATTAAGGTGTGTTGAAGCTTGTAAAGAATCTTGTTTTTCATGAATGAACAAATCATATTGAGGTCGAATGTCATTACATTGGTGAAAAGGTCTTGAACCACCAAATTCAGCTCTAGTACTGCCCTACTGATTTTCAGGTTGCAGATATTCTCACCAAGCCTCTCGACAAGGTGAAGTTTGATTTGTTTAGGGGGTACATATGTAGAAACAATGTATTAATGGGGGAATGTTAGCATTAGTTTAATACATTGTTGTTGATGGACAGTTACAGATAGTTACAACTGTCACCTTCCTCCCATAGCCAAACCGCAGCCTATATATTTGGCTTTGCTTTTTTGTTTGGTACACGCATTGAATTGAATACATTTAATAAATTTGTATTTGATCTCCTACTATCACTACGGGAATAAGGAATAATAAATAAATAAAACAATATAGTTCTTTTCAATCCCCCTTGCGCTACGAGCTAGTTTTAGTGTTTTTTCTTTGTGATCTATTAGGAAATGGCCTAGCCAAAGGGCATGGATCACATCTCCCTTACTCTTGGATTCGTATCATATGACATTTGAGTATTTATTTGATGTATATTCTTGGGTTTTCCTTATTATTACAAAATAGATATTGAACAGTTATAAGCATTGTGTTTATTTGTATATATACTTTATTTCTTATATTATCATTTCAAGAAGCAGTGTATGTGGTTATGAATTTTCTTACTGTATACGCATTTAGGATATGGTAGAATGACCTGGGTTGCAGCAAATTCCACTCTTTCATTATAATGCTCTTCTGAGATGAATATCTACAAGTATATGGTTTCATGTGGGATTGTATGTACCGTATAAAAATATATTTAATATTTACATTATTTGTTAAAGGTTATTGGGAAGGATTAATGACTAGGGTACATACCTTCAGTTGTGCATACTTGGTTATTTTTCCCCTTGCATGGATTAGAGAAAACTCATGTATCGGTGTAGTATATATCTACTGTATAAATCTTTTGTGGCTAGAATAGGTATTTCGAATACCCAGATAAGCAAAGGTAAATACATATATTTAATGTTTATATAGATATTTTGTGTTGCTTCTTAGAGATGTTAACGAATTTTGATTACCCAGAACATGCTTAAGCCTATAAGTGCCTTGGCGTTCATGAATATTGTTTCCTAAGCTTGCCATGGATGTCGAATATCTATATTCATGTCAAATGGATAAAACAATTGCATACTGGTACGAACTCATCTAGGATTTGTCTTAAAAATAGATCACCATATTAATTGGTTGCATGAGTTTTCTCTTCCCTTTATTGTTACGTTATAAGCTGAGTAAATTAATAAATTCTATTTTTCCTTGTGTATTGTTCTTTTTATGAATTATGAGGAATTTGATAAGCAAATGTGAAAACTCGGTTCCTTTCCTTGGAAGGTAAATTGGGTTAACTGTGAGTTGTTTTCTAAGTCAGGGTAACCTATTTGAATTTGTTTATAATACTGTGTAATAGTGTTATTATTTAGTTATTCTTTTCTTTAGAGTTTCACCTCCATGGCACCCGTGACTGAAGTTGTTCCAAGTCATTGATTTGCACTCCAAGTTCGAAAGGCCTAGTAAATAGAAGCCATGGGTCATAAGCAAATGCTATTTATTTTGTTGTTTTCATTGAAGGGTCTTACTAGCGTTTGTGTGGGGAGTTGTTCTTAAATATTTTAAAATATATATCTTGGGTTTCCAGGACCTCTTAGAGTACCTAGATGAAGAGGAGTCTTCTTAAGTCAAACCCTGTAAGGGTATTACCTTGTACTCAAAAAATGTGTGGTTTATGGCCTTCATGAAAGAAATTATGGTTTTGGGTTGAAACCGTGACCCAAAAGTGTCCATGTATATTCAAAAGTTAGTTTGGTTAGATTCAATCAATTTTTTCCATTACATAGAATGTGAGTATAAGAAATGTGTGAGGAGATGGATAGATTGTTTGGATGTGTACTATGGTTCGATTTTCTTGAGACCAATGAACACTAGTAGGTTATAGTCCATTAATGATTTCTTACTATTAAGTTGTGTTGTTATCATCTTCGAGACGTAATCTTAGTGGTCATAGCATCCTTTATTGATGAAGGAATGGGTTCAAAGGTATTGTTGTGTGTTTCATTCAAATGAAAATCATGTTGATTGAGTGGTTTGGATCCTTATTAAATCTTGGGTTCTTCATTTAAAAGGAGGGTTTGGGTATTAGATTTCAATCATGTAATCCATAGGATTACATGATTGAAATCTCAATATTCTGAGCCCTTTTTGTTTTAATCTATAAGGTCTTGCCTTGATTATTCGAGATATCATTCTTACTAGAATATTTGGCTTCCTTCTTGTTGGATGGTGTAAATATTTATCTCGTGTGAAGAATTTTGATTAGTGGTTTGTGCTTGATCCATTCTTGAAATAGAATATTCCTTTCATGATATTTTTAAATGTTAGCTTACTATTGCATTGGGTAGTATTAACATGCTTAGTTCTCGCAAATTGACTCAAGTTAATACTTGTGCAGATGGATTATGCGAGTAGATAAAAGGAAAGAGTTCTAAAGGTTTCACGGTTTGATTTTTGAAGTTCCTTGTACGAATTTCAATTTCAAATCTTGCAATGGTGCTTTTAAAGGAGTTTCGAAGGCCTCTTGCCTTGGAATTTTCGGTATTTGTGAAATAAAGTTGTCTTGTCCTTTTGTAGCAAGACTTGTAATTATTTTTGTGAGGAATAAAACTTGATCATCACCTTATTATGTGTACTTTCTTTATGATATTATTTCAGTCATAAAAATGTTGTAGCATGGTTGACCAATTTTTTTACCTTCTTGTTCTCATCCAAATTCAATCGAATCTTTTGACACCTTTGGTTTGTGTGCCGCATTGAATAGAAATTTTATAGCCGTGTTTAGTTCTATTGATTTGTAATGGTAGTTTCTTCTTTCGATTCTTAAAAATTTCTGGTATATAACCCCCAATGGTCTTGCATCAGTGCAATTCTATGTATATTTTAGTGGGTGGTAATATTTTTTCTAAAGTTAATAAAAAATACAATAAAATGAATACATAGATGAATAAATGAATCAGATAATAATGAAGTTGTGTTTTTATAGGTAAATTTAGGATTCCTTAATTGGAAAGAAAGGAGTTTTCTACTAGTGTAAAAGAATCCACCCTCACTAACCTTAAGCTAGATATTAAACCTTATCCCCTTTGTAGAACCAAATCAAGAAAATGCTAAATGAGGGTGTTACCCAAATCTTGATTAACTCTTAAGTCTCTTTAAAAGACCAGTTAATAACTAAGGAGATCATGATGATGAAATAACTTGACCTTTTCTCTCTAACCTTTGTTATGGTTCTTTGTAATCTTCTCTTATGCATGGTTAATTGTTGATCCTTGCACCAGGAGGTTGTATTTCTGAACCTTAATGGTATTCCACTCTAGTTGGATCTTGCACTCGTCGCCTTGTGCAATGAAGGTCTGGATCAATATTTTGTAGCTTGGGTATGATTAAGAAACCTTGTGAAAGATGGAAGGTGTCCCTTTTGATCAAATGATTTTAGCCAGTTTTCAGCCAGCCTTTAGATGAACCTCATTCCGAAAACTTGTTCTCAAGCTAATTAGTCAATAATATAAAATTAATAAGTTCACCTTTGTAAGAAGAAATGCTCAATTCAAACCTAAATCTTCTAGTTTGTAAAGTCAGGCCTTGAAAGATTTTTTTAGCAAAATGCATAACCTTAAAGGATTTTACACCATGGGGTGCACTTAACTGAGATTGTGTATTGTGGTTGGTCTTGTTTCGTGGTGCCTTGTCAAAGAGAAAAGTGAACTGTCCTTGATGGGTGTTGGATGTTCTGTGTTCCCTATGTGGTCATAGTTGTGTCAGGTTGTTTGAAGAGTTAGTTGTAACCTTTGTGTCCTCTTGTAATGTCATTCTATACTTCGAACAAGTCAAAAAAATATCCTGTATTTTTCTATGTTGTCTTGTGTGTTTTGAAGGTGGATGTTACAGAACATAATGTAGCTACCATTAGAGGCAAGCTTTGTAGTGAGCTACATCATAGGAATGATGAGGCCTTTCCCGTGACATGGAGAAATATCAAGATAATATAATGGAGAAAATGTAGCGGATGTCTTTTTATAGGAACAATTTGATTGGTGGAATAGGTGCAAGTCATGTAAGGTTTTAATTATGACATTTTTTTCTTACTTTCCATCTATGTCTTTGTCTTATCTAACAAATTAAATGTGATGCAACCAAAATAAATGACAACATCAAAAAGTAATGTAAAAAAAAAAAAAAACCTCATTCGACAAATAGAATCTTCCCTTTGTCCATATGTCCATCTCCCCAAGGGGCTCAATTATCAATGAATATGTCTTGCATCACTTGTTATTTTACAATTTCTTGATATTAAAACTGAAAAGTATTCCTGCAAAGTACTACAAGAATAAAGCATTGTGGTTGAGTTTTGGACTTGGCCCCAATTGAATTCTCACCATTTTTATTTTTCCCCCTTTAATCTCACATTGCGTTGACATGAATAATGCACACATGGTTGAGATGACTAGGTGAAGCACATGTAACATATATTATTTGCGTAGAAACAATTTGCTCTTTCAAATAGGTGTGGGACATACGATTATATGATTCCCTCCTTTAAATTTCCAACATTACATTTATGTATATGTCTAATCTATCAAATTAAATGATTTCCAATCGTAATCCTTAGTGCTATGAAAAAAAAATAACAAGCTTGATTAACGAATAAAATCCATCTTTCGCTATTCTATCCTATCTCTTGAAGGCCTCTCCTCTTTTTTGGTCCCTTAAAGCACCGACTACACTCATATGAATAAAGCAAGTTATTTTGACATGATAAAATAGAGCACAAAAAATAGATAGTATTTGGGTGGGAACATTCTAAACTGTAATGTGAGACATGCATGTATTTATTTCCCACCATTTTAGTTCTAGAATTCCTTTCACATATTTTCCTTATCTAACAATTTAAACATTGTCCACTTGACACCATTGACGCTGAAATAAAGATACAAGAAACCCCGATCTTATGGTAGTCATTTTGTTGTTGCCACTAGAAACAACATAGCACATGCCATCGACTTGTTTATCAAAACTTCAACATCATATCTTCTACAAATGTTAACTTTCATCTCTTTGTTACATGCTTGGAATGAATGTATGGGTTTCAACTTTCCATTTAAAGTTATTTTATGTTGTTTCTTATCTTTATTAGGTTGCATCCACAATTGATTACTTCCCACATGTTCATTTCCAGCTTTTCATTTATGTCATCATCAAGTATCTCAAAAACATATATGTCGTGCAATCATAAACCTTGATTTTTTGACCTCGACCAACAAATATTTTCTACTCGTCACTCATATGGCCATTCGATATGTGAGCTCAACTATTGATGGCTTTTTGTACATCAGTTGTTTCCGGAATTTGTTTGAGCTCATAACTAGAAAGGGGGGTTACAAAGGGCTACAAAGTAAACCATCATCACTAGGTTTTTAACTAGAAACTTATTGCAATTCCCTCAATTTTTATTTTGGACCCTTTAGTCGAGCGAAATCACATTTATGAAGTTGAGCACATTTACTAGATTGTTGGAGGGTTGATTGTAACATTGTTTCCTCGTTCCATTTTGCCCACCCATGCACTTCTCCACCCTTGAACACTTCTTGGCCTTATGTGGACATTAATATCTAAATTAAATTAAATTAAACTTGTTCCTTTTCTGTTGTCTCTCTCCCTCCAAGTTGACTATTTCGATATATCTGCTTCCATCTTACATCTTAGGTGTGATTGCTAGTATTTAGCTCTTGGCATTATCTAACAGCATAAATGCCTACTCATTACCGTAATGGCTCTGAGTGACCTCCATATTATGTAATTGTTTCCTAACATTCAAGTGTTCCGCTGTTCTTCTTTGCATGGCCATTGGCCGTATCTACACTTGTAACATCAATAGCTAATCGAGTTTAACGGTTTTTTCGCGTTGACGAGGGAGATTGTTTTAACGTTCCCTAAAACTACAGTCAAATAATGATTCTAACCAGTAATCGCAATGCTCTGGTCGCTTCAAGAATTAATATATTCAACACCGTCTCTACAGAACATTACCCTAGTAAATTCAGCGCGTCGCCAACACGCCATCCGACTTTGCATGCTAAAAATATTGAACATGTATTTTTAACTCATATCCTATAAATACAATGGCGCTTTCATGGATTTTATTACTTGCAAACTATCCTCACTCATCACATACATGAATTGATAATTTCGAAACAGCCTTGTGAAATTCTATAATGTTTATACTTGTTCTTGTTGTTGTATTCAACAATATATGTATCGTCCATTATGTTTCGGCTAGATTCAACCTGCCAAATTCCTTTCCTCCAACTGTGGAACAGCTATTATATTCCTGTCCTTCGCATCCCCACTGCAGAGGCCATTCTAAGGATCCTAGATGCTGCCCACATTCTAACAAGGCTGAGTTAGGGAATCAGAATTGGTCATATGGACAACGTTCTAGTCGTGATCATATGGCTAATGATAACAATAATGACATTCCACTTGAACGCTCTAATTCAGTTTTCCAGCCTAAAGATAAGAAGCTATCAAATTCATGTCCTTCACATCCCAGTTGCGAGGGAAATTCTCCAGACCCTAGATGCTGTAAAAAGGCTGTGCTACGAGATCAGAACTGGTCACATGGACAAGGCTGTGCTGTAAAAAGGCTGTGCAACGTTTAATTCGTGGTCATATGGCTGATGATAACAATTTCGATATTCCACTTGAACGTCCTAATTCAGTATTTCAGCCTCACCACAATCACTAGGACACACTTTATTTAATTATATTCCATGTCAATCCATGGAGACTGGAAACCATAAACTGCCCGCTCGTATTTATCTTAGATATGTAAAGTTACGTTGGATACCTCTTGTGTTAAATAAAACCACAGCCATCAATTGGCATGGAAGATCTTTGTTTGGTGAAGATATAGATGCTCATGGATCTCATCTTTCCAATATTACGAAGAGTTTATCAATGGTATAAACATATTTGTATCTTCAAAATTTTTAAATTAATCATAGGTAATGTTAGAGAAAAATATAATATTTTAAAGAAAAATACAATATTTTATACAAAGTTGCTTGTAAGTCCAATTTACATAAATCATGAAGGTGATAGGAATTCCATCTTCAAATAAAGCATCATTTTTTTCGAAAAAAAAAAACTCTTACGTAACTTCAATGTTTTGTGAAGCCGAGTTGTATTTGGACAAGATCTACCAATTCCTTCATAAAAATAATAATAAACATTTTTCCAAAACAAATTGAATAAAGTATTAAATATTTCTTTCTTTAATTATACTCACCTTTACTAACTATAAGAGTGACATTATAAAAAATACATTAACCATTTAAGGTAACAATACCAACAAAATTATATGAGCTCATAAATAAGCATTATTTATATTTACATGTAAAACTATTATAGTATTTTCTTATGTGTATAAATGAAATATATGTTACTATATAATAATATCATGAGTTGATCAATATTACATTTTTAAATAAATTGTTTTAAATTGAAGTACTAAAATTAGTTGACAAATTGATCAATATTAAAATTTCAAATTAATTATTTTAAATTTAAATGCTAAAATTAATTGACGATAAAAAATTTTAGATTCAGATGCCCTTCATTAATAACATCCGAATCGCCTAGAATGCCTAAGGCTTAATAGTCTTTGCCATTCAAACTACAATCCATGATTAAAATGAGGTGAGATACTAAAATGTGAAAAACTCACACTAATTAAATTCAAACTCGAATTCGTTTAGCTTGCCCGAACAAAATCAACATGATTGAGAAGGTATAATTGTAGAACATTCGAAAGATCTAACGATCATTAATGAGGATCATGTGATATGGTGTTGTTTTTTTAATAACACATTTAGTCTTCATTACTGATTTATTTATAATTTTTATTTATATTTAATAACAAAATACATTTAAATTGTATTGTTATCCAAAATTCACCCCTCAAGGTAATTTTGATAACATGCATCAAATTCTTCAGTCCCGAGCAAGTAGATTGATTCAAGGCCCAAAATCATGTTTTTGGACCCCTCGGCTTCTCTCTAACTCTCCCATCCAAGAAGAAATCCCAACGAGTTAGAAAAAATGAAAAAATGCAAAAAATAAGGTTGCAGGGTTGTTTTAAAGCATTTCGGGTTTGAAGGGTTCGGGTCGTACTGAGGTTCGTCGTACCAAGCTTGGGGCCGAAAAACAAAGAAAATCGGCTAAGTCAGACATTTTTGTCCCAGGTGGTCCGCGAGCAGTTGGGATATCGGGACGAGATGGATGCGAAAATCTGAAACGGCCGAAAGTGGAAAAAATCATCAAAGTTTTGTTTTTGCACGGTTTGGGACATCCGGGACAAAAGTATGCGAGGACGCGAATCGCCGATTCGCGTGGCTGCATACCCATTTCGGGGGGTTCGAGATATTTCTCCCAGGCATCCAGCGGAATGGTTGGGATAAAAGTATGAGAGGGATGCGGAAATCTGAATTGGCAAGCAAGAGATTTTCATCCGTGACAGCCCGACATAAAGGTACGCGTGGGGCGCGCGGGGCGCAAAAAGGTGAAAAGGCCGCAAAGACAGATAAGGAATCCCGAATCGACCGATGCGGGAGAATTTGTCCGAGACAGCCAGGACAAAGGTACGCGCGGGATGCGAGGGACGCGAAAAGCCGAAATGGCCAAAGGCAAAGAAGAAAAGTCAACATTTGACCCACAAACTTCAAACGGCCATAACTTTTGACTCCAAGCTCCGATTTTCACAAAATTGGACTTTCTCGAACGAAAGCACGACGGCCTCTACGCAAAAAAAGAAAGCTTTCTTATTTTTAATGAGGGTGGATATGTTTAATAAAACAAACATATTCGGCTCTAGCCGGCTTAATGCTCATTCTCGTCAAATGACAAAAAACGCCTGCCGCACCCAAAATAGCTATACCCACTCGTATGAAGGCCATAAATTTTGCATTTCTCAACGAAATCACACAAAATTGGTACTGTTGGAATCGTGGCTCTAAGCCCGACGCATAGAAATCAATAAATTCTGGATTTTATGAGAGATTGATCGATATTTTTAAGAAAACGTGGCTGGGTTCATAACAGTGTTTTATTTGGTGGTTGGGAGTGCAATTAAGAGGCATGGTCATTATTCTTTCTCTTGTAGCACCCGGACAGTATGGGGAGCCTTTTGCAAGTAATATATAATCATTTTACTCCATTTAATTCCTCTTACAAGTGGTTGAAGGATAGATTTCGGGATTTCCATTTTCCCTTCTCTTTCTCTTCTCATTTCTTCTATAAATTGGAGTGTTGGGCTCATTGTAAAAAAAGTAGTTTTTGTAGCAAAGCTCTGCCAAAATTGCTTTGTGAAGATAATGTGTTGCAGGCCCTTGTTGTGGACTCCTTGCATGGTGATCCGGCCCTTTTCTTATGAATCGATTGAACCGTACGTATCGAAGCAATAAAATATAAGTTTGTGGATGCATCTTCCCCTTTGCCGTGTTTTCTTGCATTCTTACCGCCCCTTCAACCTTGATTACGAGAATATTGTGTCTATTATTATGCTCTTGCAGGGATCCATTATCATTGTGTATGTTTGAAATATTTTTGTGAATGCATTTTGCTAGATTGTGGAGAATTTTCATCACCACTTCTAGTGTGCACTTTGCTTCTCTGGTGTATCACCACTGTAGTGTAGGATTTCATCTTATGCATTCTATCTCCCTGGTCCCTTGGAAGTTTAGATTAGAATAGTTAGCTTCCCATGCATTAAAGTAGATTGTGACAAGTAGTTTAGGAGTAAGAACCATCTTTCTTTGGAGGTCTATCTCAAATAACAAGTCCCACAACTTGGAGATAGTACCCATGTTATCCAATCACACCGTGAGTTCAAGTATATGCACTTGTATAAATATAGGGTGCTATGATTTGGTGATAACATGTATATTTTGTGAGATTTTTATTTGTTTCATTTTGAGTTTTGTATATATACATAGGTAAGTATGGGGAGGGAGAGAGATGCAATAATCTCAAAGAGTCTCGAAATAGAATGAATATTTTTATTTTTTTCGTTTGTAATCTAAAAGTAATTTGTACGTTCACTTTGTATTTAAGAAGGTTTTAATTTTTATTTTTTTCCACTTATTATTAAAAACATCTTTTTATTTTGTATTTTTGTAAGGAACATGTAAATATTGTGTATAACATAAGTATTATACTAGCAATCACATGTGTATAATGCTATGAATGACGAATGCTATATGTTATTAGATTTAGAGGGATAGGTATTACTTTTTTAGTTGATGTTGATAATGGGTGTAATCTTATTTTCTATTAAAGCCAAAACAAATGTTACAAATTACATTGGAAGGGATGTTAAATAATAGTTAGTTGTGTGATAATTGAATACAAATACAAGTGAGACATGTAATTTAACACCCACTTTTAAGAATGTAGTGAATGTGAAGTGTTGACATCAAAGTAGATTGAAAGAATGACTAAGTGCCTTACATATTAACTCTCCAAGAAACATAAATGAGACAAAATATGCAAGCATATATAAACAAAGCTTAAATGGTTAGGGTGCATTACAGAGTTCTTTAGTTCTCTCTTCATCGTGGATAGTTTTGTAGGTGTGGACATGATTGAGAAGTCACAGACTTATGTAGTACCACCATTGTAAAAATCGATGCAAATCTGCAAGGAACGATGCATTGTTTGATGACATACAAATTCATAAATATTTGAAATCAATAAACCATATTCAATTGAAATACATGTGGAGTTCCAATGAAAATTACGCGTAAGAGGTAAAATTTTGGAATCAAAAATTACATATGTTGCTAAAGGAAAAGAAAATTAGTTATATGGAAAAATATAGTACGTTCATAAAAAGTATAAATTGTGGCTTCATGGCAGTCTCTCTTAATTGCTTTATTTCTGGGAGAGGAACTGTATATGCAAAGCAGTGAATCTTGATCACAATTTCTATCAATGGCATTGTCTTGTTGATTATGTCCTTCCTCATTATGAATAATACATGATTGAACTTGCAGAGATTGTTGTCCTTCAAGTGTCTTTTATGTACTATCACATTTCACCTTTTCTTCATGTTTTATTTCTTCTGATACTTTTTAATTATAGGGATTTTCTATAGTAGGGGCATTATCTTCCTCCATTGGATTTGTTCCTTCTAACCGAGTTTCAAAAAAAGAAAATATATTGTCTTGAGAAACTTCTAATGCATCACCCTTTCAATACACTTTTATATTTTATAAGTAAAGGAATTGATCCCTACATCCTCATACAAGGCTATGGGGTTTTTTGAACCAAGCTCAATTTTTTTATTAACATGTTGGCAAAGTTCTTTCCGATTATCTATAACAAATAATGCAACATGTTGTAGAATTGTTATTGTTCGAGATATCTTAGTCGTATCATCATTTATCTCATTTCCTATATTTTTATTTTCTTCACAAGCTCTTCAAGATAGGTTTCATTATTGAAGGGGCCGCATCTTCCTCTATCGGTTTTGTTCTTTTGGATCCGGTTTCAAAAGAAGAAAATGAATTTCCCTAGGAAATTTTGATGTAGTGGAATAACCCCTTTTATTATGTCTTTCATTGTAGATTTGCTCCCGCATTTTGAGACAAAGTCTTAGGAGTTATTGAGTCAAACACATTTAGTTGACTAACCTATAAAATTGAAGAGGTAAATGAATGAAAATTATATGACTAAAGCATTGAAGCTTAACCAATGACCAATGAGCTCAAATTAAATTTCAAGTTTCATCTTCAAATAAAGTGTAGTAAGGGATGAATGGAAATTGGGGAGGTTGGTTTTTTGTTCACCAAGACACTTCATTTTCCTCATGTTTCTTATTCTGATCCACATGATCTAATTTCACTAAATCATTTCTTTGAATTACTTCAAACAAATCATTAGCGACAAATACCTTCAAGATTGAAATAAGAGCATCTACCATAGCATTCATTTGATTTACCCGGTATTCCATGTTTCTTACACAAATTATGAAGCTCTTTGCAAGAAAGGCTATGATAATATAGAATTTCCATCTATGTTTCTGTCCTACTTACAATTACGGAAGACACAAACTATAAGATCTAGAGAAATGCAACTTTAACTTCTCCAATATGCCTTAGCTCCAAAGTGGACGTTGTGTGACTAAGTAAATCAACTCAAAGCCAACAACCGAACTATTGGAGGAGCCCTACATATTTAGTAACTAAAAAAATGACATGCATAATCAAAATAGTTCATGATTGATTAATCATTAAA